>JAOTQQ010000012.1:4305096-4315722 GCA_026546715.1 Gallinago undulata | reverse complement strand
GGAAAGGAAAGAGGGAAGGGAAGGGAAGGGAAGGGAAGGGAAGGGAAGGGAAGGGAAGGGAAGGGAAGGGAAGGGAAAAGAGACTTCCCAGTGATTTTAAAAAATACTTTAAAGAAAGTGGATGGAATGTGGTCTGAAGCAAAATGCAGATCTGAAGTGTACTGCTGGTGCTTTCCCCTCGGCAGGGGCTGCCTTTGTTTTCTTACGGCTGAGGGACCTCCCGGTCACTGCAAATGTCACCGCGGAGCCACGACTCCCCGCTGCAGCCCCTTCCGGACAGGGCGACACTCCGTCACCGGACAAGAAACTTGGCTTCAGACAGCAGAGAGCAAATCGGTGTCAGAAATGACAGAGCCACTAAGAAGGAGAGAAGCAATGCAAATCTGGAGGCTGGGCTCAGATATCACACCTAATACTACAACAGCAGCCTCGATGGGCCAAAAAACCCTAAATTACCCTCAAATGCCACCTTTGGATAAAGGGGGTTTCTTCATGTTGCTTCACTGTTGGACTTTGCACCTGACACGCTGATAAAACCTCAAGCTGTACAAGCAACGTGTGGCAGAGAGCAGGGTCTTTCCCAGGCAGCTCTGCTTTATTTTGTGGTTGACATTTAGCTATCACCAAGATGGGCACATTAAAACCATGATAAGACAAATATTTGCTCAGCATGAAGAGCTGTCAATAGGTGCATTGCCTGGCATTACCTCCAGCATGTCTCACACAGCATGAGCACGGGCTGGAGCCAGGAAAATCCCAACCTCTGACCATTCACAGGCTACTAAAGATACCAATTACCCCTCTGGGGACCTTTTCTTCTGGCTTAAAGCTCAATCTGCCGTGGGAGCAGCATTGATTTGAAAGTATCAGGTACACGATCCTTCTAACTAAATCTGTTGAAATCCTGATGGAGCAGCTGACGGAGGCAAGGACACACTCGTCCCATCTTCCAGCAGAAATCCAAAATGGACCAGATGAGTTATGGTGCCACCAAAGTGCCTCTTTCCTTCTGTGACCTGCCAAGCTGCACACAAGGTTTGGTGTGGGGGAATATAAAATGCTGCCCTTTAAAGTGTGTCCTAATCATCTGTCACCATCCCCGTTTAAAAATCCTGCCTCCTCTTTTCTAATGCAAATTCCCCTGGACCTCAGCTTTCCAGCTCTCTGCTATTGTCACATTTTTCTCCGCTAGATTAGGCAGCTCCGTGCCCTCTACCCTCTCCCCTCGGAGGCAATCCTCATTATTTTGGTGACTCACCATTCCCAACTCCCCAGTGTTGTTTTTAACGGGAACCTCACAGTACCTGTTTCATTAACACCCTGCGTGGAAGCAGCCTTACCTCTGCACCCCTCTTGTGTTGACTCAATCCTCCATCTCCAAGACGAAACCAGTCCTTTTGACCCTCCTTTGGGGGGTCTGCAGCTAGTCCACAGCGATCACTTTCTCTTTTTGCATCGTCACCGCTCTCCCCATGACCAGATGGGACTGTCCTTTCTTTGAATGTCACTAGCTAGTAAACACCAGTCCCAAGGCAACCATTAATTTTTCATCCAGCGCCAAATTCGTCCATCCAGCCACAATACTGAGGTCCTCAACTGAGTGATTTCATTTTCTATGCATGATATTGCAGGCTCAGAAATGACCAGCCATGTTTTGAGGATCACTAATGCTATTCTGCTATTGCAGCGCAGGTTTCTCTGGCTGAAATCTCTTATTAACTGAAGTCTTTTCATTTCTGCATGTTAAAGGCTGGAGCTCTTCTCCACTTGAATTCAATAGCTCATAACGGATCCCTGCCACTACCTACTCTTGGGTAATGTTAGCTCAAAGACGCAAAGGCATGAAAGACTCTCTGGCTCTGAGCTACCAATAAATCTTAAATGGAATGTGGGTTTTTTTTTATTAATGGGTGTCCTCTGCTCCCTTTCCTCCCTTCTGTCTTCCTCCACAAGTAACAGCCCTGCAGCACTGCACTCACCTGAATCCCTCGTTTGTCACCCCAGACTCCCTGCAGTACTATATAAACTACTGAAAAAGCTCTCCTTCTCTGTCTCATTGCTTCAACCTGCTCTTGTCACAGAAAATCTGATTTTGTTTTGCATTTGCCTGCTTTACTCCTGTCCATTTTGTTATCAGTTTAACAACTTTTTTCTTGCATTCTCTAGTCTCCAGCCAAAGGAAAAAAAAATAAAAAAAAAAAACCAACTTTCCTACTCAGGAGCTGTCGGCTTGCTCTGTTATCTGTCCATCTTTGTCTTCTTCCAGAAAACCAAAATTTTCAGCTGCATATCACAGAGGAGGCAGCTCAAGCCAGTACTCATTGCTGTCTTTCTCAATCTCTCAGAATAATCGCCCAGCTGCTCCCCCCTCCAAATTATTTCTTCTTCAGAAGCACGGGTTCTCTGAAGTCCGTGCTGACCTGTGTAACTCCATGTGATGCTCCATCTGTTGTTGACTTCTGTGTGTTTACTTACTAAGGGGAAAACTGAAAACGTGACTTCAGGCTCTGGCCAGTGTCACTGTCATTCCATAAAAACAAGGTTGGCTGCGGACTGAGCTCTGATTTTGATCTGCTCAAGCCAGCTCTGGTTCAGCCACAGAGATGCTGACTGAGGGAGGACCTGTGAAATGCTTCCTGTGCAGTGCTCCATCTCGTGTGGGGCAACTTCAACCCATGGAGGAACAAGGATGCAAGCCAGGAATGGACAACTCTGACACAGCCACCAGCAGTGAAGTTATGGCTCTTTAGCTCAGAGGGGTTCCCAGAGTATCTGTTCTGTACCCCCCACTCCACCATGGGGTGTAAAGCACACCCCAGCATGAGCATCATGGTGGTCACGAACAGCCACAGCAGAAGCAGCTCTCCAGAACAGATCATACCCCACTGGTTTGAGCTGGGACCAGTACATGGGAACCTGTTTTAGTGGGAGTCTGTTATCTCAGCATCACAAAGCCTCTGCATTCAGACACAGACTGAAGGTGTGTCTGGGTTTAGATGTTCATAATTCTCTCTCTGTTTCTGTCTCCTTCTGGGCGTACACAATGCCAGCAGCTGGACCTCTAGTTCAAGTATATTTATACATACACGTATACGTGCGTGGCTGGTGAGGTGTATTAAAAACAGTTTATTTCAGAAATAGCATCATTTTTCCTGGCGAAGGAGAACAGCTTCTCTTCTTTTCTGTGCCACTTGTATTTTTGGTTTTAGCAAGGCAAAACGCCAAGGAGTGACAGCGTGTTTACCTAAGAGCAGCTAAAAGAGCTGTGTAGCAATCAAGGTATTGAGTGGGTTGGGCTGAAAATAGATCGGCTTGGAAAGACTTTGATCAAAAATGTTCAGCAGGGGACTGGAGAGCTGTGAGGAATGGTAACAGCCTCTTCAGGAATACACCCCTATCTTGCCCGAGCTAATTAGGTGCAAGGCTTCTGTGCAGCGTGTCCGTGGTCTGCCTCGCTGATTCACTCTGCCATAATTAACCCCAGCCCTGGGGACTCAGTTGCCCTCTCCCATCCTTTGAGGTTTAACTTGCCAGGTCAACACTGAGACATGTGGAAGATCCCCTTGCACAAACGTTGAGCAAGGTGCACGCTCCTTCCTCCAGTCGCTCCTGAACCTTGTCATGAAATGGTACTCATTACCGGGATTGTGAACTTTTTTTTCTGGGAAAACCTCTTCTGAAAAGGTGTTGGTGGCCTGACTGGGACATCAGAGAGTCCTTCACCCTAACCTTCCGGAGCAATTATTTTTATTTAACCCCATGAAGCTCTCCTGAGCTCTCACTAAGAAAGACTCCAACCTGATAAAGTTTTGCCTCTTCCTTCCTTGATGAGCAGACGTGCTCTGCCCTCTGCCAAGCCCAACCTACCCATGTGATTACCAAACTATTTGCCCGCGGCTTCACATATCTCACTTTATACAACACCTTTTGCCAGCTCTCCTTTCTGGGCATGTCTGCATAGCTATTTTGGCCCAGGGTCTAGGTCTGGCATGTCTCTTGGCATCCTGACAGCCATGACAGATTACAGAAGAAAGCGTTTGGGCTCTTTCGGCAGCTCCAGGAAAGCTCTCACCCTGTGACAGGAGAACAGAAGAGCAGCCCAGGCTCTGGCTTTGAAGATGTGGGTCTACGACAGGTCTAGTCACAGGTCCTGGGCTCAGGTCCAGGCTAAAGGAACAACATCGTCATGTCTCTGTAGAACTTTGTTTGGAAGTATTTCCGGTCCTTAATTGCCTTATTTTGTATCAAACGACTTAGGATATTTCACTAGGACGCTTTTTTCTTTGCAGTTTTCCAGCTGCAAACACCAGGGAGAACTGGTCACCGTGCAGGGCTGGCAGAAATTTTTTGTGGAGCTCGTTACAGACTTGGATACCTCCTGTTATCGTGCAAACCACAGTTACTTCAGGACTTTGCATTTCCAGATCCCTAGTTCTGTACACCATCAATGGGAAGAAATAAAAGCACCATCTAAGGATTGCTTGAATGATGTCCTGCAGCTCCCCAATGGGTCTGAGACATTACCTGAGGTTTTCCAGCCTCCTGTGTTTTGAAAGAGGAGATCACAGTGAAAAACTAAAAAAGATAGACCTTTGCAGTGCCACTATTGTCATCCTGGGCTCAAGATGCTGTGCAGGTTTCCTGCTCTCTAGTAAAACTGAACAGATTTCCCACCACACAAGAGGTACAAGGACCAGCAGCTTGCCAGCTGGCTTCTCCTCATCAGTGAAACCTGCCGATAGCAGCAAGTCCATGCCATCTCCTTAGCGAGTCCAGAGGGTCTGGGTCCTCAGCCTTGGGAAGGCAGGGGGCTGCACTTTTGTGGAAAACAAGATAGCAATGAAATATGTGACCTACCAGTGTCAATCTGAAGGTCCTTTCTGCCTGATGGAGGAGGCAGTAAAGGGACTTTCCTGTCCAGCAGCAACTATAGACCGGGCTGTGTTTTCCCTCTCGCACCCTTGAAGTGAATGTGCCAAGCTTGGTATGGAGACCAAGCATAGGATTTTAGCCTGAATATTTTGGGGGCTGTCTTTTAGGATGCTCTTTATACTGCTGGGTCACAGTCCAGGCACTGAGGTTTGAAAATTACTGACTTAGGGGAGATGATTTCAGAAACTGAGGCAGAAGGTTGGGAGGCACAGCATTACTCCTGCATGAAATTGGTTTGTTACTGTGAATCAGCTGATACTCCTCAATTTGTTAAATCAGGTAATCTGACCTTAAATCTAAACCCATAGATGCAACCACGGAAAGAGCACTTCCAGGAATAGGCTATTTGTCCTGCAACTGTGCACAGAACTACAGCAAGATAATAACCCTGGGACATGGTTTATTTCGCTCTGGTTGCTGTGCCTCTTAGGTGCTCAAAATAAGACTTTTTCTCTTTTTCTCTTTTTCTTTTTCTTTTTTTTTTCGTTTTCTTTTTTCATTCTTTTTCTTTTTTCTTTTCCTCCTCCTCTTCCTCCTTCTCCTTCTTATTTTTATTTTTCTAATGTTGGTGTTCCCCTACTTGCTGACTCCAAGATTTTCAGTTTTAAAATGGAGAAAACTAATGAAACTGGAAATATACTAGTGCTGTCTCAGTGGTAGAGGTACCTGCCAACATCCCAGCCCTGATCTGTTTGAATTTTAGCTTCTGTCTCTGCTGATGGACTGCTGGGACTGACCGTTCACCGCTACGGGCAAAAGTACTGTACACAGCACATTGACTCCAAAAAATAGATTCTGCTGAGGTACAGCTGACTGGCTGCAGAGATGCTTTATTTCAACCTGTGATGGGGACGCTGTAGCAGTCCATCGCCAGGGGCTCAGGGGCTTGATTCTGCTCACAGCCCAGATCCCCAAAGACGCTCACAGTCTATTATCCCTACCAGTGTCGTGCCACTGAAAATCCCAGGTGCCCAATAATTCCCATATAAGCAAGCACAGACATCAGCCCACCAGCCAGCTTCTGACTTGTTTGCATTCCATGTGCATTTAGAAGCAGGTAAAAAATGCAATACCGTGACTGAATAACACTCTGTTGAAGGCCACTGGTATTTCGTAACCCCTCAGCCTAATGGCACATGCAAAACTTGCCTGCAAACCTGGGAAAATTATTTGCAGGGCTCCCAAAGCTCAAAGAATAGCTCCAGTCGATGGCCCTTTATTCCTTGGTTTTACAAGCAGGGCTAATGTAGTTAACACAGGGATGTTAACATAGGGGTTGGACTAGATGACTTTTAAAGGTCCCTTGCAATCCAAATTATTTTATGATTCCATTATTCTAGGTTGAACCCCTAAATGTGTTGTCTTGTCCCCAGTAAATAATAAATCTCCCTTTCCGTGTCTCTTTCCCCCTGCCTTCTCTACCCAGCTGCCCATTTGCACAAACCTTGCAGGCTTCAGCTCTCCAGGACTCCAAAGGGACCATCAGATGAGGTTGGAAATTATCACAAACCCCTCTGCAATAAGCAGGGACATCTTCAACTTGATCAGGTTGCTCAGAGCCCCATCCAACCTGACCTTGAATGTTTCCAGGGATGGGGCATCTACCACCTCTCTGGGCAACCTGGGCCAGGGTTTTACCACCCTCAGTGTAAAAAACTTCTTTCTTCTATGTAATCTAAATCTTCCCTCTTTTAGTTTAAAGCCATTACACCTTGTCCTATTGCAACAGCTCCTGCTAAAATGTCTTTCCCGTCTTTCTTATAAGCCCCCTTTAAGTACCAAAGAGCTACAATAACGTATCCCCAAAGCCTTCTGTTCTCCAGGCTGAACAACCCCAAGTCTCTCAGCCTGTCCTCATAGGGAAGCTGTTCCATTCCTTTGATCATTTTTTGTGGCCCTTCTCTGGACCTGCTCCAAAAGGTTCATGCTTTTCCTGAAGTCTTACATCCAGGGAAGACCAGGTCATTCATTCTTCTAAATACTAGTCATATGGCTTCTCAAGGAGCAAGGGGATCTGTTACCTGTCCCAGTGTCTCCACTCACTGTATCATCTCAGGCTCATTTGAATTGGGGATAAGACCTGGAGAAGAGCCTCACCAGTTTAAACCATGTCCTTGCCAGCATCCTTGTCCTGCATGGACAAAGTAACAGAGACATTAGGAGCCACTGGCAGCGATTTGAAGTCTGGTGACTTCACCCATTGGAAAACACGTATGCACATGTGTAGGTGTCAGTGGGTGCAGGAGCCATTTCACAACCAGACCCTGCCCCTGGCACATCAGGCTTCAAGTCATGTATTTTGTTTTCGCACAGAGCAGCTCGCCAAGGTGAGGACGTGGTTGGATGCCAAGCCAGGCTGCGGGTACCGAGGGGACGGGAAGGAGCAGCCATGGGCAAGCAGCAAGGGTTCAACCCAGACCATCTGCTGCTGTTGGATTAATCTCTAACCTGTGCTCTCAGCTGGCCAAGGGGAACTTGTTAGGCTGAGTTTATTTCTCTAGCTTCAGGTTACAGCCTGGCATGTTAAAATAAACAAGCACTTTGGGTCAACTTAAAAAGCTGGGCTGTAGATTAAAGATGGAGAAGAAGTCATAGAAGGAGCTGTATGTGATCACTAGTGTGAGGAGAAGACAACTCTATGCAACTGACAGCTTGAGCACAGCCAGGGCACCTCCCCGAGAAAAAGGAAAGGATGAAGAGCCCCAGGATGAAGCGGTGGCTGAGAAGAAGCTTGGAGCCATGACCAAAGGCATTCTCCTTCTGCTCTGGGATCAAACATGTGCTCTGAAGAAGCAAATTTGAGCTATTGTTTCTCTTGTTACCATTGTTTCTCGTTACCATTGTTTTTTCTTGTTTTCTGTTGCAAACAGTCCTCTGCCAGAGGAGTAGCAGTCCTGAAAACTTGGAAGCATTATGAAGGAAGGAGGGGAATTATTTTATTTTAAAAAACGTCTTTTTAAAAATGTGAAATTAAAAAAAAAAAAAATGTTTTCACTGCCAGTGAAAGATGAGGACAGAAACAGGGGAGAAACATCTGGAGAAAAGAAAACCTTTCTCCAAGCTTTGCTGAATGCTGGAGCAGGAGCAGACGGACGAAAAGCACTAATAAGAAAAAGAAAGTTTGAGGAATGGACTTGAAAGCAGACTTAGTGTTTATCTGATGCCTCAGCAAGCCGGGCTGGCAGTCCCAGGACAGTTCCAGGTATCATCCCACCGAGACTCCCGGCTCACCGGGAGTGAGCCCGAGCTACGCTAAACCTGGCGGCCATCTAAGCTTTGCTTTTGGATAGAGCGAGGAGAGCTGGGCTGGTTGGACTGTGTGTTACAAAGCCTCTTTCTAGGAAAGCAACTTTGCGCAACAGAAGGGAAAATAGGTCGTTGTCAAGATTTAGGGCATTTGCAAAAGAAAGCTGGGTGAGCTGGGAGGTCAGCTCCGCGCCGAGCAGGATCTGGCCCCTGCCCGAGACAAGGCTGTACTTGTAGGAGGGTTTGGCTCTTCCTGGGAGGAAAGTCAGCCTTATGGCAGCAGGACCGGGATTGTTACCCTGCCCTGATTCTCCACCGGCAAATCATTTCATCCCAGTGCCCCGTCTGGCTACAGGGAGGAATCACCACCCCGTGAGACCCAAGGCTTTGGGTGCCAAGCTCTGTGGGGCACAGCTTGCAGCCGGAGCAGACGATGGCATCGCTGCAGACCTGGTGACAAGAGAGGGGGGCTAACATCAAGAAGATGATCTTTAGGGACCCGTCCAACACAACCATTCTAGGATTCTAACAGGGAGGGGAAGCTGGTGCCGGAGCAGTCGCACCAGCCATGACCATGGCAGACCCAGAGCAGAGCAGAGCAGAGAAACTCAGATGTGAGAAAAAGAACAAAAACAAGGCAAAAAATAACAACCACTGACCCACCGCAAAAGCACCGCAGCTCCTTAAAAACGCCCTCAGGCGTTCGCCAAGCGAAGTCCCAGGGGAGCTCAGCCGCCTCCCTGGATGATACCGAACCACAGCAAGTTACCCTCCCACCGCCCCCCTCCCTGGGGCACGGGGCTTTTTGGGGGGGGGCGGGGGTAGGCTGGGGTGCGCACCCCCACATCGCCTAGTGCTAGAGGCGATGGCCGGCTCCGTCCCCCCAGCAAGAGCTGTGGTCTTGCCCTCCCCAGGAAGGGGACGGGCTGTGCTGGAGAGAGTCTGCGGTACCCAGGGAGGGGACGGCGCGGGGGCTCTGGAGCACATCTGCCAGCCGCCTGGCCCCCGCCGCCAGCCCGCCAGTACATCTTGTTTGTGTTTTTCTGCCGAGCACACTCCCAGCGGGTTATGTCAGAGGTGAGGAATGCAGGGCCACCCTGTGTCATGAGATCAGACTCACATTTTTAGCCTGAGCGCTTACCGTATTTGCTGGGAAGCAGCAAGCCGGCGGCACGCGGGGCCCCGGAGGGGTGGGAGATATACCCCATCGCCTCCATCCTTCTTTTCCAGCCCTTGCTCCAGCAGAGCCGGGTGGAGCGGATGGGGCCCGTCTGCTGGAACAAGCTCTCCCTCTGTTCCTCGCAAGGAGGGAGAAAGGGAAGGCAGCGAATTCAGGCGAATGAAAAGGCGGCAGTGAAAGGCGGCCGGGCGCCACGCCAAGCGCGGGGAGAAGGCTGGAGGAGAGAGGTGGTGGCGAGCTGCTCTCTGCCGCCGGGGAAGGCATCGGCACCCTGCCTTGCCTCCCAGGAGAAACTCATCCCAGCACCAGTACCCACAAAACATCACCATCCCAGGGGCTGAAAAGCCTGAGGAGAGACGGGAGCCCGCCCAGGGCCATCAGGGAGGCTGGGGAAGCTGGGCTGGGAGCCCTCGACGTGAAGGACGTGCGCATGGTCTGACCCAAAGCACCGCACGGAGCACTGACTTCCCCCCAGTTTCGGTGCTGGGAGCCAACCCTTTTTGTCCAACCTTTCTAAAATTTCTTGACTGCTTTGCAGGCGTCCTTCAGCTCGAGGAAAGTTGGTGTCCTGCAGGGTCTCTGCGTTGCCCAGTCCTTAGTTTCCGCACTTAAACCTCACAGGCTCCTTTGCAGCTCTGCTTCCCACCGGGGGCAGAAAGACAGGAGCCACTTTGATCCCGGTGCCACTGCACAGAAAACCCACCGAGGTGGGGTCAGACCCTGGTGCAAGAAAAAGCGCCCCTTCTCTGCTCTGGCATGGAATTTGTTTTCCTTTTTTTTTCTTTTTTTTTTTTCTTTCTCTTTTCCTTTTCCTGAAATAGCTACAGTAGTAGGCATCCTGAGACCGAAAAGCCAAAAAGCAGAGAGAAACTCTTCCACAGACCGTGTCCAAACTGAACGCCACTGTTTGTTGGTTTTTGGGTTGTGTTTTTTTTTTTCTGTTCTGTTTTGCCTTACGGAGGGTTTTGACATGGTGGTGTTTTGTTCTGTGTCAGAAGGAAAACAAACCCCGAAATACCAAATTCTTTCGCACAATGGACTTTCCTTTCTCTAAACATCCCTGCAAGATGGGCCTCACAGCTCTCTCCTCTTCCCAGAACAAGGGAACAAATACTAGGAAATCTGGAGAGATGAACGGCATGGAGCTGGCTGCAGGGGAGGAGTACACACCAGCCCCATGTTACTCAACATGTCCTCACCCGGAGGGGGCAGGTGAACCTCCAGCAAATGTTGATGGTCTCTGTGCCACAGCAGTTCTGCTGTGCACC
>JAOTQQ010000012.1:4254637-4297872 GCA_026546715.1 Gallinago undulata | reverse complement strand
TTTTTTTTTTTTTTTGGTTGGACTTGATGATCTCTGAGGTCCCTTCCAACCACCGTGATTCTGTGATTCTGTGATTCTGTGAAATAAGTCTCCATAACATGCAAGATCTTGTTCTTCTACACCAAATCTCAATGCAGACCCCTGTCTCCTATGTTGGCCACCGTGGAGCCAGCAAATATTAAATAAGCTGCTGTCTCCATCAAGCTGGGCCATATTCATCCTGGCAGCCCCAAGGTGCCGTCTCTTGCTGCTCCTTCTATGAAATGCCATGTTCTCCCTGGGGGATGTTTTCAAGCCACAGTGTCCTTTCAGAACTGAGCCAGGCCAGGAACAAGCCACCTGGGGTCAGATGTAGAAGCAGAAGAAAACATGATGAGGGAGGGGTGAGATGTTCAACCTGGTGACAGCAATAATTGACTCAGATTTGTTCAGCTCAGGTACATGCACCGCTACTGTCGGAAGTGGGAGCACCACCAGCACCGAGGAGCCACCGTTTTCTGCATGCTGCGCGTGGGTGCAGTTCTTGGCCACTGAGGAAGGTTATTAATCTTTCCCATGTAATTGCCTTGAGTGTCGGAGCAGTGAAACGCTTGTTCTGCAGCCCCCTGCACTTAAATCACCAGTGCCCGGAGGGCAAGTCCAGAGAAATGGCTCCTCAGAGGTGATCCACACGCACCCATTTGAAGGACAGAGGCTCCTCTCAAGAAGTCACAGCCACTTTGCAATTTGGGAACCTGAAGGTCAAAAGCCCCTGTGCAGCACACACCTGAAGTAACACTTCATCTTCTCTGGCTGAGGGAATTTGTCTTAACTAAAGCGTTTCAATTAAAAGTCAAGACTGAATCACTGCAAAGTGCCGGAGACAAGAGTCATTAATACTGGAATGTAAGTTTTAAATTAGTTTTAATATGCTCTGCAAGGCATCCATAAAAGGCCCTTAATCAATATGCATTTCAATTCCCTGCATTAGGACTTGCAGAATTTAAATTCACGGCAGTGGAAGGGTTGGGAAACCAACTTGAATTTCTATCAGAGCTCTTGCGCATCCACACCTGGGAGACCACCACCTGGGTCCAAGCTGTTGGGTGGATGTCACCAAATGGATCACTTTTTTGGTGGCCTGTGCCAAAATGAACCGGTGATCCCAGTCTCTGGAGAACAGCTGTTGGGGCACAGCATTGACAAGGGGACAAGCTTTTGAGTCCCTGTCAGTGACAGCAACGGGGATTTTCCTTGGCCATCTCAGCCAGTATCAAATAGTCACAGGCACTACTGGCAATTTAAGCAGTACCTGACCATCCCCCGGTGAGAAGAATGGAGAGGATGAGGATGGGCTGAGCCGTAGGTGTTAGCTCTCGGAGCTGGAGGTGGTCATGCTTGGGAACCCCACATCTTCATGTGCAGCATTCACATGCCCTCATGGCATGGGCCATAGGTTTGATAATTCTCTCCCTCCACAGGTACAAGCGCTGGTTTTGGGGCCAGTTTACAGCAAAGTGAACTGATACTCCTGTCTCCTGCTGCTGCCAGCGAGAGGAGACCCATCATCTCACAGCAGGAGCACGGAGAGGCAGAGCCTTTCCCATGGTGAGAAGGGACAAGGGAACCTGTCCATGAAGGCACTTGTGGGAGTGCAGAGGGCTAGGTGGTTTGAAGCTAAGCGTGTGCTTAAGCGTTTGGCTGGATCAGGGCCAAGGGCGCAGAAAAGAAATTTCCGGCAAGGAGAAACCTCTAGGAAGAACCAAACCCTAAAGGAAGCTCAGGGTGAGGTTTGCGCTTCCTATTTTGGTCTAAAAAAAAGTCCTGTCCCAGGAGGGGGTGAGTTTCAGTAACATCCAGTATGTCTGCCCCCAACCCGAGCCCAATTCTTTGTAACCAGAATAGGGGTGATGAAAATAAAGCAGATGCACCCTCAGAGCATCCTTCCCTGCCGTCAGCATCCTGGAGCCCAGGGGCAGAGCAGCACCACGCTTTGAAGGGTTCATAGGAGGAGGGATGCAGATAAAGGAGCGGGGATGGTTGTTCATTCAGAGATGAAAATGGCCTGGGGATGGATTTATCCCATGGTTATTTGCATGCTCTGTGCCATGGATTTGGATGGGGACCACTATTCCTCTCCCCAGACAGCCCTCAAGCATGGCTTGGGGGAAAGCAGCAGCTGTAGCCTATACCCTAGAAGCAAGTTGGATGCGGCCACACTGGTTTGGAGGCTAAAAAAATGCAGCCCTACGGAGGAAAGCCAGGTTAAGCCATTTATGTGCCTGCCTCAGGCCCTGCTTACTTTACTGCCAGCCTAAAAATCCCCCGGTGCTCGGAAATCATCTTGAACCTTGTATGCACATTGCTGTGGCTCAGCTTGTGTTCGGAGGGATGTATCCGTCTGATTTTGCTATCTTGATGCTTGAAATGAACTAGGGAAAAGTCGACAGCCTTTTGGAGAGAGAGAGGAAAAAAAATAATTAAAAAAGAAGAAAAACAGAGAAGAAAAACAGAAAAGAAACCAAAAGCAGGGGCGGGAGGGAAGGAAAAGGGAGGATTTTGTCTCGGGGAAAAGCAGCCCGGAGGCGTCGGAGACTCGGAGGACCGTCCTCGCCGTCTCCCCGCATTGCGAAAGAGCCTTTTGCTTGGGCTCGGGTGCCCCTCGGTTTTGCAAAGCATCCCGGCACGGAAACTCTGGCCCACGCTGCGCCTCCCAAAAACCCAGCGGGAATGCTGGAAAACTGGGAGGCCCCGAGCCGGGGCCGGGAAAAGCGTCAGGGCTGCGGGGAGCGGAGCGGAGAGGGGCCGGCTGCCATCTAGCGGCACCGGGCGCTTCCCCCCCCCAACCCCCCCTGGAACCCAGGCAGAGAAAAACACCCCAAAGCCAAGCCCAAACACCCCGACACCCCTTTCCCCCCCCCAGTCCCTCTGCACGCAGGGGGATCTGTTTCCGTTTTGGGGGGTTTCGAGGGGTTTCTACCAGCGGGATCTTGCCAGGAAACCGCACCGAGCCGTAAGCGCAGCGGAGCAGAAATGTGTTTGCAAAGCGAGGGGCCAGGCTGAACCCAGCAGCCATGGACTCCTCTTCCCGCCCCCCCACCTCCTCCACGGCTCCTTTCCCCTTCCTTACACCTCTGCAGAGGATTTCTTCCTCCTTTCCCTCCCGTAAAAGACATCCTTCCCCCCCCCGCCGCGGTTGGAGCAGGGCTCTCCCCTCCTCTCCATCCCTTCCCCTCTCCTCCAGCCTACCATTTTGCAGCCTCGCTGCTCCCGCCCTGCTGCCAGCCCCGATGTGTGTGTCCCCCCCTAGAGTAGGAGGGGACACAGCCACACTTCTGCCTTTGGTGTCCCCTTATCCCCTTAACGTGCCCCCAGGCCTTCCAGGGGGTGCTGATACCCCTCTGATTCTGCCCCCAAAAGTTGGTGAGCTGAAAGGGGGAGTGGAGGGGGGAGTGGAGGGGGGAAGGATGCTTGAACCCTTTCTTCATCTCTTCAAGCAAATTCCCTCATGCAATAAATCCGCCCCCCCCCCTTTCCTCTGCCCTGTTTTTCTGGGGTCTTCGCTGTGCCACGAGGGCGACGTGTCCCATTGTATGGGCGTACGTTTGGTCCATGGCTGTTCTGGATGATACAGGTGTTCAAGACCAAGAAAATACAAATGTTCAAGGCCAGGCTGGATGGGGCTTTGAGCAACCTGGTCCAGTGGGAGGTGTCCCTGCCCATGGCAGGGGGGTTGGAACAGGGTGACCTTTAAGGTCCCTTCCAACGCGAACCATTCTGTGATTCTGTGATTCTTTACTGGGTCTGTGCCCTGGTCCACAGACCCTCCTATCGGTAGTGGATCCATGAAGTCCTTCTATGCAGCTCTGTGCTGATATTAAGCTTTATTTTTAGCTCTGATATTAACTTCTTGATAATTCCCAGAAATATGTAGCTCTTCCCACTGAAATTGACTTGGACCAGGGTCCAGCTGGCCCTGAGTGTAGACCCGTTTTTGGGGGTCTGGTTTGTTCATGGTCTCTCATTTGCAGTTACGGTTTGGTGCAAAACACTGCCTAATTTTGCTCCCCTCCTGCACAACGCAGCAGGAATCCAGCAGTCTCCCTTGGGTCCAATGACTCTAAATCACGCTGTCAGTCTTCAGCAGTACTACTGCAACAGGGACAGTTGGGGTTTCCTTGTGTGCTCCCTAACCACCCTCCTCTAAGCTTTTTCTCCTTTTTCTTCTCCTTTTTCTCCCTTTTCCCCTCCTCCTTTTTCTTCCCTTTTTTCTTCTTTTATTGCATTGTTCCTTTATCTGAAAAAAACAATGTGACTCTAGAAGTTCAAGTTGATTCTAGAAGTTCAACCCTTGTGCGAGCCCAGGGCGTGGGCAATCAAACGTGTAATGAAGGATTTGGTCACTAGGCCAGGTCCTACAGCTCGGTTTTGCTCCGTAGGTGCTCTCCACCAGATGCTTTTTAAAAGTCCTTTGGAGAAAGAGCTGCTCCCCAGCTGGCTGGGAATTGACAGGGAGAAGGTCTTTTTGGCCCTTGTGTTGAGGCTGTCCCATACCAGCTGGCCATGGTGCTGGAAACCTGTCCCAGGCTTGTTTCATCTGCAAGGAGAGATGTTGGTGGGGTCAGCAGTATGTGTGAGAAAGGATTTTATCGAGGGGAAAAGGCTCAAGGCACCAGCCTGGCCCACCTCCATCCTCAGCTGCAGCTCCAAGGTGCTGTCCTGGGGACCACACTGCTGCAGAGAAAGGGAGGAAATCTTCTAGGAGGGTGGAAAAAAAGGGCATTTTCTGGAGAAGCGCTGCTACCTGGTCCTCCAGGTTAAGCACAGAAGAACCAAGCTGCTCCCAGTCATGGGTTTTTCCCATTTCTCTAGATCTAGCCCACATTTCCTCCATGGTCCCAGACAGTTTGCCCTCTCCCGATTCCTCCACACAAGCCAGTTTCTTCTGGGACTGATCCAGTATCTTCACATCTTACATCGCTGTGACAAGGTAGAAGGGGGCTGTGCGTCCTTCTGCTCTTATCTGCATTGAATTAATTAACAAAAATAATCAGGAATCAAGAGAAGCTCAGCATTAACCTCGCGCTAGAGCCATTTCCGAGTAGGTACACCAGTGAAATAAAAACAGCAATTTACAGCTAAATAAAAATAACAATTAAGCATTTGAAATACAAATATACCATTCAGAACAAGCAGATAAATATTCAGATGCGTTCATTACAACGTTGAGGCTGTCTCTCAAATGAACAGACAGGTACAAAATAGCAGCCTGAATACTCCAATTAAGCCAACATGGCATCAGCACCGGTGCTCCTGGCCCCAAGAGGCAGGAGCGGGTGAGGAGGAGATGGGGAGGAGGATGGGGGCAACAGAGAAAGCGTGTATGGAAAATGTGCTTATTTTTTTCAATTGGTCTTAAATTTTGTTTTATGTAACCACTGTTTGGATTCTCCTTAATGGAAGGCTTTAATTCCCAGGGATGGGAAGTGCAGCCTGGAGAAGAGAAGGTTTTAGGGAGAACTTACTGCGGCCTTTCAGTACTTAAAAGGAACTTATAAGAAAGATGGGGACAGACTTTTTATCAGGGCCTGTTGCGACAGGACAAGAGGCAATGGTATTAAACTGAAACTCTGTCCAGAGAGGCTGTGGATGCCCCATCCCTAGAGGTGTTCAAGACCAAGTTGGATGGAACTTTGAGCAACCTGGTCTGGTGGGAGGTGTCCCTGGCCATGGGGAGGGGAAAACTATGATCTATAATGTGCTTTCCAACCCAAACCATATCATTCTATGAAAGACAGGAGATTTAGACTAGATATGATGAAGAAATTTTTTATGCTCAGGGTGGTGACACATGGGCCCAGGTTGCCCGGAGAGATGGTAGATGCCCCATCCCTGGAAACATTCTAGGTTTCTCAAGGACAGGGCTCTAAGCAACCTGATGTAGTTGAAGATGTCCCTGTTCATGACAGCGGCGTTGGACAAGGTGACTTTAGGGGTCCCTTCCAACGCAACCCATTCCATGATTCTCCTGTGGCACCTGTGCTCCTCAACAGCTCCTCGTTCTGACATGGGGTGGTCCTTCCACCCAGGGCAGACCCACCACAACGCCGCCTGCAAGGAGAAAGCCGGCCCTGGCCTCCTGCCTGCCGCCCTCAACCCTGCCCGAGGGGTTTGGTGGCAGAGGGACAACAGCAGCTCAACGGAAAGCAAAACACCGCCGAGCCCAAAAGCTACAAAAGCTTTTGGTGCTCAAGCGCGGCTGCTGATTGAAAAAATAACACACATCCTCCCCTCAGCCCCCAAGCACTGAGTGGGGGGGGGTGTGAGTGTGTGAGGGTGGCTGAGGAACAAGGGGACATGGATGAGGTGGCCATTATCTGCGTGAGGCAGCCATCTCTCTGTGAGGCGGTCATGGTCTGTGTGAAGGCAGCCCGTGTCTGTGTGAGGGCAGCCCATGTCTCTCCGTGTGAGCCTGCCATGTCTGTGTGAGGCAGGGAGCCCCTGTCAGGCAGCCATGTCCCTCCCTGTGAGGCGGCCGTCCCCGCGCTCCCCCTACCGACCCGCCGCCGCCTTCACCGTGCCGAATCTGCGGCGGGGCGGGCGGCCACTGCCCGTGCGGAAAGTGCGGCGGCGGGGCGTCAGCCCGGCTTTACACCGGCCGGGATTTCATCATGCGGTGGGGAGGGCGGTGCGCCGCGCCTCTCCATGCCGCTGCCTCCCCGTAACGCCTTGCCCGCCTTGCCGCTGCTGCTCCGCCGCCTGCTCCGCCTCGCCTGCCCGCCCGCCGCCCCGCTCCGCTCCCGGCCCACCCCGGCCACGACCCCCATGGACGGCCCGCAAGCCGAGGCGCTGCTGGCGCCCCTGCGGCAGGCGGTGCGGCTCCAGGTAACCCGCCGCGGCCCAGCTGAGGAGAATGGGGGGCTGGGGGGGAATCCCCGCTGTGCGGGGTGAGGTGGGGGGAAACCCGCCGGGAGAGGAGCCGCCTGAGGAGAGGTCCGGGCTGGGGGGACGGCGGTCGGGTGTGTGACAGGCCCGCCGGTGCCTCGGCTGGGGTCTGTGGGGAGGGGGACACTGGCCACCTTCCCTTCACCCCGAGCCCTGCCGGCTTGCGTGGGGTGTATTTCGGGGGGGTGTTCCCCCCTCAGCCCGGCTTGAACCACCCCCCCCTCCCCGGTTCCGTGCCCCGGGTTACTGCATTGACCCCACGCTGGAGGGTCCCCCGGGGTTTGCCCCGGGGGCTTCTGACCTCCGGTGTCTCCCCGCCGGCGGGCGCTGCCCGGCCCCGGGGGAGCGGGCTGGCAGGCGGTGCGGGGGTGGCCGCCGGTGGGGGTGTCCTGGCCCCTTCCCCTCCCGGTGGTGGCGGCGTGTGTCAGAGCTGGCTTGCAGAACTGGATCCCTGCGTCAGTTCCACCTGGCGATCCTCTCCCGGGCCTCCTGTGCCCAGCCCAGGGCTGGCTCTGTCACGCTTCCCGGGCCCCGCAGCGGGCTTCTCACCTGTTCTTTATAAAACAGCCTGCACATAGGTTTCCTCATCCCACAGGGTCACAGGATGACTTCCCTTTAGAGCTGAGTTTTGGAGGTGAATGATGTTCTTCAGAGGTGCATATTTGCCCGATGCAGTAAGGGATATTAATTCCTTTGCACATTTTCTGTTTCATCATTCTTATTTTTTCTAGTTGTCTCCTATTAACTGGGACTGCCATCACATTCTCTTTCCATCTCCCTCACAGATGAAGCTATTATCTTTTGCGTCCTTCTTACCTGAGAAGGATTTGGTTGTCTCTTTATTTCCCAAGTGAATTTTGATCGCCTTGCTGTGTACGTTAATGGCAGTGGAGCACATGGAAGTTCCCTTCCCTCCCTGCTATAGCAGCAAGACCTATGGCCATGGGTTCCCCACATCCTCTTTTAAGTGGCTGAATCCATAGTCTTCTGCTTAGCTGCACACATAGCTACGTGCGTGTCCCATGTATGTGTAGATTCATGCATGTGTTTTCCCATTAAAAGAGTGGATTTATGGCCCTCTAATTATACCAGCCACCAGCACTTCAAGGAGTTTTTATTATGAATCATTGTACAGCATAATGCCTTGGTGAGAGGGCTCCTTGTAAATAAAATGATGATCTCTAGAACCAGCCAATTTATTATGTATGTTAAAATGCTGTATCTTGGGTGCTGTCATTGGCCTTTAAAGCATCGATGCACCCCCTCTTCCTGGCTGCCTGTGGGACTGGGACTGGAGCGTGGGGTGCCAGGGGAAGGTTTGTGGGTAAATTTGTTATAGCTGGGAGCACGGATGGTGTGTCCTACAGCTGACAGCAGTAATTTCCTGAGGTCTTTGCACAAGAGGAAAGGGAGGGAGTAATGCAGATTGGGGGTAGTTGATACCTTAGGATGCAGAGAACCTCGTCTGTCGGCTCGCACAGAAGCGGTTTAATTAAACCTAAGGGACTGAACCTATGGAGGGGAAATGGAGCAGTGTATCTTCCTGCAGCAGTGCCTGATGCAATAAGCTGCCGTGATCCAGGGGTGGATCCCTCTCTGCTTTACTGGTCTATGGGACAAAGCCGCAGCAAAATTTGCCACATCGAGTGCTGCTGTGCACTCCTCCTCTGGGCTGGGCTCGAGATCATAGCTTTAATTAGATTGAGTCCTGTCAGCAAACATAATTATTTGCTTCAGTTGTGTTGTTTTTTTCCTCCTTGTGTATGTCTGAGGACTCTGTTACTTACAGATCTGGACAAAGAGCTGCTGTGTGCTGCTTTTAGGTGCTCAGCAACGAGCAGGGCGATAGCTCTGTTGAGTCAGCAGTAGCTGCTTTGCTCCCGCCTTGATATTTTTCCACTGCCGACCCCTTAGCTCAACAAAGACAATTTAGACTTACTACTTTAAAAGAAAAAAAAAAAAAAAAGAAAAAGATCAGATCCCTCCCTCTGCCACGTTACCCAGGAATGGCAGTTGAAGCCCTCAGCCCTAAAGTGAAACTTTCACGTTTTGGTATAACTAGTTAACAGGAAGGAAGCAGCAGATTTTGTTCAATTCCTGTAGCCGATGGGGTTAGGGAGCCTGACAGGATTCTTATTTGTCTTTCTTTTCTTGGTGTGTTTGTTTTAATGCAGTCTTTTGAGTCTTCCTCCTTTTATTAATAAAATTAGCCTTTGAGTCCCTGAGTCTCTGAAGCACTTTTATCTTTTTTAATCTGATTACTGAATGGCAATCTGTGTATTCTCTTCTCTTTGGTTTCTCAGTTGCCTGTCAGAAAACCTCAGAATTTATGAAGAAGCTGGTATTGTGAAAATGTTGTAATCTCTTTGGATTGTTTTGTTGGAGTTTTTGTGTCTTTTTTTTTTTCTTTTTGTTTAATGGAGAAGTGCAAGGTGCAAAAGAAAATGCTTAACTTGGAGCATCACATTCTTAGAAGATCCTACTTGAGAAGGCATTGACATCTCTGTGCTTTTCCCTCATGGGTCAGCTCCTTTGTCCTTGTCAATAATTCGAGATAGACCTTGGTTTTGGATGAAGAAGAGCAGATTGAAAGGAAGACTTTTAATTAATTTATCTGCAAGAGCAAGCTGGGCATAACTGTTGAGGATCCCATTCAGAAAAGCATGCTGTTGGGTATTTGGGTTTGACCTCAGTGTAAACCCACTGTAGGGTTTTGCTGCACTTGCGTATTTAGGCATTGGGGTTTTTTATATTTGTTTTTTGTTTTTTTTCACTTTGTTCTTTTCCAAAGTTACTGGACAAGTTATAAAAACAGTAACAGTTTTTAGAGATAATGCAATGCCTTCTTTGCTTAGACATAGGCTAGAAACGTCTGTCTTCTGTGAGTCCTTCTTTTCAAAATTTGTGTGCTTATGACAGAGGAAAAGAAGTCTAAAATGGTTATAAATTTTGAAGAAAAAGGAAGGGGTAGAGGAAGAGAAGCCTTATTACTGTATAAACCATCCGAGAATCCATTTAGTACATCCTCAAAGATAGAAGACTAGGATTTGTGGAAATCTGCTGCGAAGTGGTACATATAGGAGTATATTTGCACACTGAGATTTAATAACAGGTGTGGGATTTAACAGTAGTGGTGTGTGTGTGTGTGAATTTCACTAACGATGTCTAGTTCTGCCGACTCTCACATGTGTGTTTCTAACAGTTGAAGCAGCCTCTTGAGATCTGTGTGGAGAGCGGGAAGGCAGGACAACCCCCTCCTTTTGGATTGCCAGGGGAGCTGGAAGAAGGAGCATTCTCTTCTATGGCATTCAAAGAAAAAATTATATCTTGTGTTTTGTCTCCTCCTTCTAGGGAGAACTGGTAAAAAAGCTGAAGGAAGAGAAGGCTCCTCAGACGGACATTGACAGAGCTGTAGCAGAGCTCAAAGCTCGGAAGAGGGTCCTAGAAGCAAAGGTGAGTCTGGAAGTTGAATTGGAGTTTCACAGTTTTATCAGAAAAGCCTTGAAATCTCTACTTAATGCTTTTTTACAGTATTGGTTTGGGCTAAAGAGTCATAGTGGGGTAGAATGATTCACTTCTGAAATAGTTCGTAAGTTTTCAACTAGTGGCAATTTCATTCCTTATCTGTTACACTAATACCTGTTAATGTTAAATCACAGCATGTGAGCAAATAGACATGAGGTTGTTCATAGTCAAAGCTGAAATTCAATGTTATATATCGTTAATCTTTGTTTATTGTATAGATTTTTTTTTTGCACAGTAAGAGGACATGCTGTTCACTGTAGTGAGTTTCATTTTCAGATTCTTTGGGCAGCATTTAAATTCCCAGACTGGCATAGAATGTGTTTCTTTAGAAGCCATTTTATTTGCTACAGTTTAAACAAAATTTTTGGAGATCTTTCAAGTAGCCTATGGTTTTCCTTAGCCTTAAAGAGAGGGATGTATTGAAATTGTGCCCCCTTTTTTCAAAAGTGATTGTGCTCTGACAAGTCTTTCTGCAAACGAAATGATGGAACTTCAAGTTTGTTTTGTCTCTAGATCAATAAACAAGTAAAAATACACTTCCTTATCCTGCAAGCTTCCCTCCCCTTCGCAGACTGAAACAACAAATAGAAACTCCTGAAGCTTAAAGACAGTCGGGTGTGCGTATTCACCCAGGAAACTGCAAGGTTCTTTCTAATTTATATTTTGTATAGAAATGATCGTAGCTTTGCCTTGGTGGTACTCTTAAAAATAAATGCATGAATACATGAATCTGCCAACACTTGCAAGTAACTCACTGTGAGAATGTGAGCGTAGCTGAACGGAAACCAGTTGACCCTATGTGTCCTACAGAGTCACGTGAGGAGCAGGTAACGCTCTCTGCCAGGCCTGGTGTTATCACCACCCATTTGCATACATTTAACCCGAGTAAAAAGATGTCATTTTTACTTAGTATTCAGCATAGAACTGTGCTTTGAAACTGTGGCATGAAACCTGTATTGATAGCTAGGGCGTCCTGGAGTAAATAGTTTCTAAATGTTTCCCCAATTCTGTTTCCCAGCCCTCGGAAGCTTGACGTAGAGGGATGTAGCGAGGCAGGTTTGGAGCCTTGGTATCCCTGAGAGCCCCACCTCTCTGTTGGAAGGCTGCCGGTAGGATGCAGGCGTGCTTGCCAGTTACACAATTTATGTGGGCTGTGTCCCTGTCAGCGCAAGAATGACCTTGCAAACGCAGCGTCTGCCCTTCTGAGTGCAGCTCTCCCATGTGGTCTTTCTCTCTTGATGATGCTTCCAGCAATGCAGCACGGTCGCTTGCAACTTTAGCAGAAGGCAGGGGTGTGAATGTTCGTTAGCTTTAGCAGCTGCTGGTACGTTTTTCAAGCCCCGTGATTCCTACTTAAAGATAGCAGAATGGCTCTGAATTTGAAGCTTTGAACAGGGCAGAGCAGTTGAGTGTTTAAAACCCTTGGCTTTATGTCCTCACACCCATGTCTTTAGTCAGTAGATGATTCTGCTCCTATACAGGGTCTTTCTGCCCCTTCAAGGCTAACACAGGCACCTTTCTGCCTTTTCCTTTCCTTCTGTCCATCTCTGGGCAAAACCCACCCTTTCTCTTAAGAAACCCTGGTCATTGTGAAATGTGTTTCTGCATTTTTAGGCCAAATGGATTCCCTTTCTCTGCTTTAAAAGTACTGTTCTGGTGCTTGCTCTTGTGTGTACTCTGTCTTTGACTCTTTTTGTCTCTCGTGCAAAGTTACTCCTTGGCTTATGGTAATTTATGGGAGCAGCAGAGGGACAGTGCTTTTAAAATTAGACCATGTTTATTTGTCTTTATAGATGATCAAAAAAGAAAAGTTTGAAATTAGTGGTCATACTATACCTCTTATTATCAAAAGTCTGTTCAGAATGATAGTGCTAGCCACTTGGCAGGATCCGAATTAATTTGTTGAACTTCTTGGCTTAACTCTGCTTTAATTATCAAAACGTCTTTGTTGAAGAAAATATTTCAAGTCTGTTGACTTCACTAATGGGGTCGGTTGCAAAAATCATAAGTTTTCAGCTGAAATAGTGAGTCTGCCGTAAAACATTTTCACAGAATCTAGTCAGGGCACTTAGGCACTCCATAAGTAAGGTTTCTGTGTGCATGGGGCTGCATTTGTGAAAGCCTACATTTTGCAAATAGATTCTTCGTACAACTAGCTAAATATGCACCTTTGGCAGGGCACAAAGATGATGTTCATAATCATCATGGTTAATATTCATTCATGTGAGGAACACTTCATTGAAAACTTCATATATTCCGAGAGTTAGATGTTTGTAGTCTGTGCTAGTCGCTTTAAGCTCTTTTTATAGTGAGGAGAACGAAATAGGTCAGAAGAATTGCTTTAGAAGTGGCCATTTCTCTCCACTGATTGTAAAAACAGCTGAGGATAATTAGCTCAGACTTAGTTGTCTGAAAGTTAGGGCAGATGAGTCTGCTTCGAGTGTGTAAAATGATGCATTCAGACAATCACGTTCATCATTGAGCACTTGAATCTGAGTGCGACCGTTCCTCTTTGGAAAATGAGCATGTTGGCAGGATACCTTTGCTTCAAAATGGTCTTTACAGACTTTTGACTCGTAGTGTTGAATGGAGAGGATTTGCCCTCCTGCCAGAAACGGGAATTATTAACTGGTTTTGGTTTGCTTGAATTACAGGAGCTGGCCTTACAGCCCAAAGATGACATTGTGGACAGAGCTAAAATGGAAGACACCCTGAAAAGGAGGTTTTTCTATGATCAAGCCTTTTCTATTTATGGAGGTACAGATTTGAAGAAATTTACATTTTTAATCCCTTGAGGGTAATGCTCTGGTCTTTCTAGCTGTGAAATGCTGTACTCTTGCAATCTTATATTAATGCAACATAAAATAATTCTTTTTAAAGTTGGCTTTAAACTGTCCTGCTTGAGTCTGTAAACCTTTCAAAAGTTTCCCCTTTCCTAAAGTCTCTGGGTCAGGAGGTGGTTCAAAACTAGTCTTTTGCTTTCTGAATTACATTATAAAGGATGCTTTCTTTATAGAGAGGTAGGGTGTTTTGGCTTTTAAGGAGGTGATCAGCTTATTTCCTTGTAACCATTCATCTCTATCTGAGCTTTCCTTGGCAAGGTAACGCTCAAAATTACTGTGAACTTTAGAACTTGTTAACCTAATGAACTTTGTCAATGAATTTTATTGAACAGGTGAACAAATATGGCTGTTAAACCTCTTCAGATAGCTGATTTGAGGCAGCTTGGGGTGGGCTGGGGCAGCACAGTGCCTGTATAGTTACTGCTCTTTCACCTAAAATACTAAAATAAATTTATCGCCTTTTTCTTTCTTTTTATCATCTTTGTACTTAAACTAGTGATTGGCAGATATACTTTATTGCTGACAAAAACCATTGCTAGGGCACATGCACATTCTTCTGTATTTGGATTGCTCCCACAAAAGTCTCCGTAGAATATAATCCATTGGTGTATGGCTTTTCCAGTTGTTGGTTGCAGGAATTTATCAGTTTCAACTTCTACCTGATGCCCCAGTGGCAGTGTCCATCTAGGTGCTTCATAGAGTTTGCTTTCAACCTTTATGTCATGGGACACATTCCATATTCTGTTTAGCCCAGAGAAGCTGATGCTTCATGCTCAGAAAATGACCTTAGGCTTAAACCAGCTGATGGAAACACTGAGAAAGGAGGACTTTTCCTCCAAACAATGCAGGTTCATACAGTCTGGCACCCTCCACTTTTTTTTTTTGTACCTTTTTCTCTTTGCAGGTGTCAGTGGTCTGTATGACTTCGGGCCTGTTGGGTGTGCTTTGAAGAACAACATTATCCAGGCGTGGAGGCAGCACTTTATTCAGGAAGAGCAAATCCTGGAGATTGACTGTACCATGCTCACACCAGAGCCCGTTCTCAAGTAAATATGGGTCTATTTTTTTCTGCAGCATGTAATTTCTGGACATAGTTGCCTTTTACAGTCTTCTTTAAAATTACCCAGAGGGATCTTGAGACTGGGTCACCCAATTTCATACCCCATTGCAGTGCAAAATAATTAGGTATCAGTGCACAAGGTCAGTGTGAGAAGCTGTTGTTCCATAAATCAGGGAGAGCAGTGGGACTCGTGTCTAGGAGTCTAATCTCTTAATGTTTCCTACATAGGAAATTGCCATATACGCCTTTTCCTAAAAGATCAAGGCGACAAGAAAAAGGATTAGGTGAAGTTTTAACATTTAGGTGTATTGATACCTTCTCACAGATCAGATTTTCTCTGGGACAGTACTGCTTAATGTGAATATATAACCTGAAGCAAGAGTGAGCCTGCAGTTTGGGTGCATAGTTTGAAGGGCTTCTCTTTGATAATGATCTGTGCACTGGGATCACTCAATATCCAGGGTTGTCCAGTGGCAGCTTTCATGTTCCTTATTTGTATCATCTTTTCTAGGACTTCTGGCCACGTAGACAAGTTTGCTGACTTCATGGTGAAAGATGTGAAAAATGGAGAATGTTTTCGTGCTGATCATCTCTTAAAAGGTATGGGTTTGTTCCAAGGCTATTTGGGCTTGGGGATTTCTTGTAGTGGTACAAACACAGGATAAGAGTATTTGGTGTAGCCAGTCTTACCTACTTGTGTTTGTAATTCATTAATCGTACCATAGCAAAGATCCTGTAAGTTCTCAGTTCCACCCAAAGGTTGTGTTAGCGTCTTAAATGAAGTACAGGATCTCTAGTGCAAACATAGGATTTTATAAAAAGAGACCCAACTGTGTCATAAAAGATTACTGTGTGTCTAAGCTGAGACCTCCCTATATATCGAGGTTCCTGTTCTCTACCATATTCTGGTCTTGGTTTTCTTGAGTTTTAGTGTATTTTTGCTGAGAACTGAGGAATGATTTAATGATGATATAAGGGGACAGAGCACGTTTTCCCTATGTAAAGGTCAGTTGCACGGCAGCTGCTGACTTCCGTATACCATAGACCTCAGCTTTCTTTTGGGAACGCTAAGTAGACTTTAGGCATTTCTTAGGTTGGCAAAGTCTTCATGCTTCTTTCTGGTTATTGATTAAAATTTATTTAACAAACAAACAAATCACCTGAAGGAATCTTAGAAATAAAAAACCTGTCTGAAAGGTTTTTCATATACAGCTCCATTGTGAAAGGAAGGATTCTTCTGCTCTTGGTTTAAGTGGGTTTTGGTCTCTAGTTTTCTAGCCTTCTCCTTTGAAGTTAAGAAGGTAGAACAATCTATATTGGCATTAAAGCTGCTTTCATAATACTCAGAATTTTTCTTCTATGAAAAAACCACAAAAGAAGTCCATCTAACATCTGCCCACTTTGCACACTGCACAGCATCATAAACAAAGAGTGTCCCTGTCTCTTCTGCAGCCCATTCCTGGTGAGCAGCCACCTGCTGTTACTGTCACTAAAACGT
Organism: Gallinago undulata; assembly: GCA_026546715.1. Classification (NCBI taxonomy): domain Eukaryota; kingdom Metazoa; phylum Chordata; class Aves; order Charadriiformes; family Scolopacidae; genus Gallinago; species Gallinago undulata. Next base: position 4,282,022 of record JAOTQQ010000012.1, on the reverse strand, counting down.
CAGATTGCTTTTTTTGAGTGGGAGTGGGAAATCTTGGCATCACTGTCTGCCTTTGTGTCTCACGGAGGATGTTGTGCTGTGAAGTGGAATGCAGTCTAACCCTGCTGCACCAAGTCAGCGTGTGCCTCCGAGTGCATTTGGATAAAATCAGCCTTGCTTGGCCTGGGATCAGACGTTGCTTTTAATTTCCAGTCTGTATAGAAAGAAAACATAAAAAGGGGAAAGAGACTACAAAGCCATCGCTTAGGTTTAGAGGAATGAGTATTGGAAAGAAATTAGATAATGGCCTGTTTTCCCTGTGGCACATGAGGACAGCGAACTGGTGATGCTCTTCAGCTGTAGATCAGCACTGCCCTGATGACATGAGTGGAATTACCCTGAGAGACACTAGCAGGACAAATAGTGGACATACATACACTTACACTCATGCTGGAGGGTCCTCCTCATTTGTCCAGCTTTAGACTGGGGTCAGTGATGGGGTTGCCCTATAAACTCACAACTTGCTTTTCTTGTTTGCAGCTCACCTGCAAAAGCTTATGTCTGACAAGAAGTGCACAGCAGAAAAAAAGGCAGAAATGGAAAATGTTCTAACGCAAGTAGGTGCCTGCACAGGGAGGGGAATGCTTCAGGGATGTGTGTGTAACGGAGGAAGTGTGATGCACTCAGTCCAGAGGCAGTGTCCCTTCTGTGTCTCTAAAGATGCTCACAAGTCTTTACCTCAGAGATACTTGTAGGCTGTACACGCTCCTAAATGCTGAAAACTTGCTGGTTACCAAATACTGTAAGCTTGCTGGTTAATTGCATCTCCCTTCTGCTATTTTGTGAAGTTATTGCTATTATACTAGTCTCCTGGATGTTGGATGGGTAGGGCTGAGGCTCAGTCCTTGGAGCTGGTTTGCTCTGTTCCACTTTACACCCTGGCAAAAAGCCTTTTCTTTCTGAATCCCCTGTTTACTTTTGTAAATCCCTTACTGGGGGATTATGATACGAAGGAGCAGAGGCAGATGAGAAGTTTTGTCAGGATTTTTCTGAATCACCTTAGCACTGAACTGGTGTGTTTTAAAGTTATCTTGGCTTTGAAGCACTTGAGATTTGTTCCTGTCTCTAGCACAGATTTTTCCTGTGTTTACTGTGAGAATAGTTGGTGTTCCAGGCTGACATTCCTGAGCTGCTGTATAGACATTTGCCTTTATTTTATTTGTTTTTCTTGCTTTGTTTTTAATGTGTTTTTTTCTCATGACTTCTATGATAAACGCTTCCAGAGCCATGCATAGAATGAATATTTCCTTCCAGAAACAGCAACTTTTTTTTTTTTCAGTGTATTGCATCACTGAACAGCTGTCATTAGGTTTTCCACACTACAACACTGAACTTTGACCACCCTTTAGGGGAATTCTTCTATTAATAAACTCTTTTCTTATCTCTTGCCTTGAGTTTTCTCTGCTATACAAAGAATCGTGACAATTAATGCTAGAAGTAGCTCATCTGATTTTAAACTTGAGTGTTAAATCATTGCTGTACTGTTCAGTATAGGTTATAGTTAACTCTAGAAACTACATTTAAATGTACATGTGCAAAAGGCACATAAATGCACAAAACAGTGCCAGAAATGGCAGGTTTTGTGTGGTTAGATTGCAGTTAGATCTGTAGTTCTACTACTGCTTGATTCCCATCTTCCAGAGAAAGGGGAAGGTAGGGGTCTGGAAGATTATCCCACTTGTGGAAGCATCCAGTCATTACCCAGTTGTTTTCAGAGCAAATGGAAAATATTTCATCAAGAATCCCTGTGCTGCAGAATAGCTCTGAAAGGGAGAATCTACTGCATAGCTTGAATGTTGTGTTTCATGCAGCAGAAGAAAGAGAAACTAATGCAGACAAAACACTACAGAAATTTTAGCCTTTTTCTCATTGCTGTGTTTCTTTTCCTTCCCAACATGCTGCACCCCATGTTTTAGCTGAAACTATTCAAAAGAAGCTGCTTGTGGGTGGTGATGCAGTCCCAATGACTTTTCTTCTTCTTTACACCCACTCTTATGCTCAGTGCTTGCATTTCTATTTAGAGTTCAGACTTTTTGTGGTATGACTGAGTGGTGCACCTAAATTACTAAAACGAGTTTGCTGATACACAGTGTATTCTTCTATCATTGGTTCAAACTTTACCTTGCTGGAAAATTTAGGTTCAAAGGAAATACTTTGGGTGGGTGATTCAGAGCTGTGAATCACACTTAGTAAAACATGAAGGGGACATTTTTTCCTGTTATCTTGTCTAGTAATTCAGTTTCTCCTGTATTTTGATATTAGTTGGACAATTATGGCCAGCAAGAACTTGCAGATCTCTTTGTGAACTACAATGTGAAGTCACCTATCACTGGGAATGACCTGTCCCCTCCTGTTTCTTTCAATCTGATGTTCAAGACCTCCATTGGGCCTGGAGGAAACATGCCTGGGTAGGTATTAATCTCATTGTGCTCACACTTGCTCTTTTTCATTGATCACAATCTCTCACTTCATCAATCAACAAAGTCTCAACAGGATTGAAATATGCAATTTCTTCTTGAGTAGCCTTCCCCTGCCTTTCAGTCCTAGTCTTCTCTGGCAGGTTGGCATTCCTTGGACTCTTGGTGAAAGGTAGGAGAAACACGGAGCTGTTCCAGCTTTACAAAAACCCCTGAAGCAGGTAGACTGCGTGGATCACAGCAGTGCCCTTACTGGTTGGATTTGTTTCCATAAAGCCAGTTAAGGTTGGGTTGTCAATTGTCAGCGACTTCATTGCTATAGAGAACCTGCTTCAGCGTACCTGTTCCAGGATGAAGTTACTTAGCAGGGTGATCCAGTGTAGCATCATTTTCTAGGTGTTTGTAGTTGGTCTGTGAGAATGTACAGGCTGTTGCCTTGAGTCTCCGAAAATGAAACTGAAACCCCCATTAAAGAGAATATAATTCTTGTATATCCTTTGGGATGGCATCAGAGATGCATGTCATTTGTGTTCTCCAGAGCAGTACATTAAATAGTCTGTGTGGGTGGTATCCTCTGTGGAAGCCTCAGATCACTGTAGGGGTTGTAGGGGCCTTACACTAAAGCCGCTTCACAGTTTGTAACAGCAAAGGTGGACTCATGGTTTGCCTGCAAAATCCATATTTGTAAGCAGCCTGGTACAGCTCAGGCCTACATAGAAAAGGCAAAGGGAGGGTACATTCCCTTTGACCTCTGTGATGTACACTGTATTTCATGCAAACACCTTTTTCCATTCCATACTTGCACCTCAAAAGCAGCCAAGCCATTCAGTTTACTTTTGGGAGTAACTATGGAGTGCTGTGTTTGGGCTGCAGCTGATGCCTGACTGGTTTTTTTTCCCTCAATCTGTTGCTTCATTGTTTTGTGTCTGGTGTTGAAAGACTCAAGAGAAAAAGTATGACCTTTATGTTTTGTAGTAACTGTGGTTTTCTTTTCTCTCTGCTTCCCCACTGCTTTATCTTTCTGATTTTTTTTTTTTCTTCTTCCCTGTCTTCTTTCAGCTATCTGAGGCCAGAAACTGCACAGGGAATATTCCTCAACTTCAAGCGTCTTTTGGAGTTTAACCAAGGCAAACTGCCTTTTGCTGCTGCCCAGATCGGAAACTCCTTCAGAAATGAAATTTCACCCCGCTCCGGCCTTATCAGAGTGAGGTACCACGAGTTTCCTCTTTCAAACAGAAGGGTACCTGGGAGCAGGTGGCACCTCCCTTGTGTTCTGGTGTTTGTACCTGATTGTTTCCCATTAGGGCTTTCTTCCAGAGGATTTCTGATAACGTGCCCAAGGGTTCACAGGCAAAGAACTCGTTTAGTTAAGGCCTTAACTATGGAATTCTCTCTAAGCCTGGCTGGTGGGAAGTAGGATCTCTGAAATAGCTGTTGCATTAGAAACAACTAGATTAAAATCAGTTTTACTAACAAAATTTGGCTTCCATCAAAATCCAAACAAATCATACTAAAGGTAGCTGTGTTCTATACAGGACATGTGGCTTTGCTTGTTTAATTATGTCCACGTGATTTACTTTAAAACTGAAACCTGGAATTCAAACGTGGTTGACCTTGCAGTAACATTTCCTTGTCTAGGGAAACCTGCAGATCTACAGCTCTGCGTCTTCCTACAGAGAGGAAGTTGGGAGATAACCTGATGCGGGACGTGTGCTTGTGTCCCAAGATGAGTCAGGCAGGAAAGCTCGGGGTTATTGAGAATTACTTTCAAATCTTTCTGTCTCAGGACAAAAGTGATTATTGCATTTCATTAAGGACAATATCTGTATTTCAGCTGAACTATTCTGAACAGAAGTCTCTTCCATCTAATTTGGAAACAGAGCTCCTGTGCACAGTCAGGGTGGTTGTGTCGTACACACAGGCAGTATTACCAAGCTTGGTAATTGATTAATAGGGTGCCATAAATGTCACTGAGAGGCAGTAGCATCATTAGCACTAAGGGAGCTCTTTGGAATTTTTTCAGTCCTCCTTTTCTCTCTTGCACATCTGGAAACAAGAACTTCTCTCATTGAAATGCATTTTCAGTCAAATATAAATTATACGCTTGTGGCACATTTATTGGAGACCGTGTTATTATGCTATCATAGCAAATTATATCCTGATGCCAGTGATTTAAAGTTAATGATTACCTAGAGCTTTTTTAAAGGTTCTTGATATTAAGCTAATTCAATGTAAAGTGATTTCAAGCAAGGCTATGAATCAATGTACGACTATAGATGTCTTAGAGACAAATTCTTCAAACAGAGTGTACACCATTGCTGAACGTAGCAGTATCATCATCTTCAAGAAATTATCACCTCATCTGGCTATTTCGTGCACCTCTAATATGAGTTAAGGCTACTGAGTTAATCAGTAGATTAGTCTTTATTGACCTTATAGGAAATGTATACTTCTAATATGGGCATCACAGCAGTTTGGAGAACTTCTGGAAGTATTTCCAGAAGTGGTATTCTCTGCTCTGAATCACAGTGGTGATGACCATGGTCTGGAAATCTCCAGATGAATTTGTAGAAAGTTTTATTAGGAGTTTGAGGATGAAACTAAATCCAGGGTCAAGACTGGCTTATGTTCCAATCTATACATTGTTGCTCTGGGTTTGTATATGTTTTTAAACTACTGACTTGCTTCTGACAGGCTAAAGCATAATCATTTATTAAAGGGACTGTGGCTGACACACAAAATATTTAATACACCTGGTTGGTTGTATTTCCATTAGGGAATTCACCATGGCAGAAATTGAGCACTTTGTGGATCCCAGTGAGAAAAATCACCCCAAGTTCCAGAATGTGGCAGATCTCAACATCCTCCTCTACTCTTCCAAGGCCCAGGTCAGTGGGCAGTCTGCCCACGTAATGCGGCTGGGAGATGCTGTCCAACAGGTAACATTCCTCTTGAAAACACGTGGAGCTTGCTCTTTTGAGTAGTGCTCTCAAGGCTAAATAATGAACTGTTGCATTGGTGCCAGCTGGAGTTTGCTCCCAGGTGTAAAAGTCAGGTCTCTTCGGGCAATCAGTGTGACTGAGATCCGAACCTGGCCCTCGTTATCAGTAATGAAAGGCTGTGGGGGGTGCTGGGATAGTGGTTGGAGGTTAAGCTTCACACTTAGCTAATGGGAAAGGAGCAGTAAGGAATACTAATATCTGCCAGAAGCTCAGCAGGGTCTGGAAATCTAATACTCAGCTGCTGACCCCACCAGTATATGGCTGTCACATTGGGGTTTCACTGCCTGATTCTCCACACGTGCAAATTATGAATGAGTAGTTTTCCCAACCTCCTTCACCTCACCCCCCCCAAACCCCCCAATAAACACCACCAAAACACTGCCCCCAACCCAGACAACTCCTCCCAAAACAAAACAAAACCACCAACAAAAAAGACCACCACCCCCTGTTGTGTTGCAGCTGTGAGCTGTAGGGTACAGCTGTTGTGGGGTCCTGAGCTATAACTGCAATTCCCACATACTCTTGTAATGCCAGTGACCACACTGTTGGATACAGCAGGGTATTTTCAAGTAGTTGATCTTCAGAGACAGTTGGTGATGAGTCCTAGAATAATAATAAATTACTATTCTGTCCAGATGGAGATAGTGCCAGTGGCACTAGATGAATTTGAAAAGATGTAATAGTTTCAGGGGAGACATAGTACTTTATCACAGGCAGTTGCAAGAAGTTCTGTCTGTTACATGTCAGGCTGTCTGCAGAAGTACAACAAATCATGACTTTGGTTCTTTAGGAATTTATGTGTTGTTTTTTGTTTTTTTTTTCCTTCCTGCTTTTCCCCTTTCCAGGGTGTGATCAATAACTCCGTTCTCGGTTACTTCATTGGCAGAATCTACCTCTTCCTTACAAAGGTCGGTGTATCCCCAGAGAAGCTCCGCTTCCGACAGCACATGGAGAATGAGATGGCTCATTATGCCTGTGACTGCTGGGATGCAGAGTCCAAAACATCGTATGTAAGTGGCAAAGTGATACTCCTTGTCGGATTTGCTGATAGTGTGGGAAGGGGCTTTGTTTTATTTCTTGGCTTTTAAAACAAGGGCTATGAGTGTGATGTTTTTTGTCCAGCCCCATGTTGGTATGAACACAGTAGTGCAGGTGAAATATTCTGAATCCAGGGCTTTTACAAGCTGGCAAGCCAGGCTTTTGGCTGTTCTGATGTGACTGGTTGTCTGCTGCCTATTCTGAGCTTGCAGAGCAGTGAAGCCCTGAAGGGATGATGTCTTCTTGTGCCTGTAGCATGTGAGTGATAGAACTGTGTGCTCTGGTCCCAGCCCCGAGCTACTGGCACAGCGCTGTGTTCTGCCAAGCCATGTAGAAAACTGGCCCTGAGCACAGGCGCTGGGTAGATAACTGATCGTTTTCTCTGGAAACAAATGGAATCATTCAAATGAAGGAGCAACTAGTGAGCGAGCGCTGCTTATTGTAACAGAGCTAATTATGTAGAAAAAACAGTCATGGGAGCGGGGAGGGCTTAAGGGCGAATAAACATATTTGATGGTTAAGTGGACAAAAAAAGCAAGTTGGTGAAAGCTTCCACTTTTGTTTTTTCAGGGTTGGATTGAGATCGTTGGCTGTGCTGATCGTTCCTGTTATGACCTCTCCTGCCATGCCCGTGCCACCAAAGTTCCTCTTGTAGCTGAGAAGCCTCTCAAAGAACCTATATCCTTTCAGAATAAACCAGATTCCCTTGAAGTGAAAAGTGATTTGACAGTCTTGGAGAGCCATGCAGCTCTATTTAAAGTTACACCTGTAAATTTAAGAGGGTAACATAGAGCTACAGACCAGCAGAACTGTGAGAAGTAACCTGCAAAGAGTTGGGTGACTTTACTCAGGTGGCCAAAGGGGATTTACTGTTGTACTTGTTTTTCTGTAGGTTAATGTTGTTTTGACTGTGAAGCATGGTTTAAACATGAATGTGGAGTTACCGTCCCAGGTTACTTATGCCATTCCACAGTTCTGCTGCCAGCTGTACTTGTTAAAATTGTATTCTTTCAAAGTTTGTGACTTTCTGTCCTCCATCATTTTTTATAGTTGCTTTCCTTTCTTGGAGGGAAGTTCTTTAATCCAGTAGCAGGGGAGATTTCTGTGTGTTCTATAGCAATTGGCTTTGACATAGCAAAAGAACCAGGCCCTGCTTTCTGTCACCTCAAACTCCTTAACTGCCTCGTACAGAACAGTCAACATTGTTCAGTTTGAGGCAAATAAGGGAGCCATTGGCAAAGCTTATAAGAAGGACGCCAAGGTGGTGATGGAATACCTTTCTATGTGTGATGAGTGTTACATCACTGAGATGGAGCAGCTGCTCAATGAGAAAGGGTGAGCTGGCTATGTGTGCGAGGTACCCTTCCCTAGCACCTCTGGTAAGGGTTCCCAAAGTGCTGCTGGGTTAATTTGAGCCACCTGAAACCAGCTTCCCTCTGAGAGAGGGTTGGGTGGATCATCTGAAATGTTCAGCACTCGAAATGGGGAGATAAGCTATTGCAGAATAAGGTGATGTGTGATCAAAACTAGAGGAAACTAGTTCATGCAGAATCCCACATTTATTGAATATAGGAGTTTTAAGCAGTGCCTTGGATTTGAATCGATAGTGGACTGCAAATCCGGCATCTAGGTGTAGCTGCATTCAGTGCAAAGCCTTTATAAACTTCAGACCATTTGGTATCAGGTCCAAATGCAGGTGATTAGCACATGCTTTTCTTAAACACGTTGTGTTTTGCATTATGCTGATCTGAATGCGTCAGCAAGGAGGGTACCGTTGCTGAGTACGTGCTGACAGTGTCAGTGCATTAGACCTCCTTTCATATGACCATGTTTGTACAAATCCATGATGGAAAGCCCTCAGATTCACAGCGGTAGTTTTCTGTTAGGACACATAATAATAAAGACATTTGCTCCCTGGAAGTGGGAGAGGTCAATGCAGCTGAAGTTATCCTTGGCAAGTAGTGTGTTCTAATTGTAAGTTAGCAAGGAACAAGAGAAAGTAGTTAGAAAACCAAAAGCTTTAGAAATAAGCAGTAAAATAACTGTGCTGCCTCATCCCCTTGGTTTGGTACCTGTGAAAATGTACGGTACCTTCTGACCCAACTCGGTTTTCATGAGAAGTCCATGCACTTGACAAGATGTGTGGTCTGCAGCAAACGCCTGGTTTGTGTGACTCCTTTTTTTTTTTCTTTTGGTGTATATGCTTCATCCGGAGATTCTTCCATTTCCTAATTGAGTTTGCTTCAGGCCGTTAACCACAACTAAGTTCAGTGTGATTATGAAGATGGTTGCTTTTAATGTAGACGTAGTAATTTTATTATTAACATAAATTTCATTTAATGAGCATTCCACATGTTTCTTTGATCTCTGGGATTTGCCCTGTCTTCTATCATCCCACTTTTAAAGTCAACCAACTGAAGCAATTAAGGAAATTTAACTTGTTTATTTGTTGATGTAGCTTTTAAGTGACTTCTGTTTTCTTTGCAGGGAATTCACTGTTGAAACTGAAGGGAAAACTTTTAAATTAACAAATGACATGGTTACTGTGAAGAGATTTCAGAAAACATTACATGGTAAATTTGTGACTTTGCTTGATCATCAAAAATAAGGGGCAGATCAGGATACACTTTGAATGTGAACTTTATTAGTTGCATTGTCCTGTTAGCATTGTTCTGTGGTACAGGAAAAATACCAAATACAGATTTCCTTGAAATCTGACATTTATTTAAGAGTTGGAAAGCTTTCACACAGCAGTGGGATTTCAGTGACCATTGATGGTCTTCTCGCCAGGTCTGTTCAGGAACCCATTTATTAATTGGGTGGTATGTTATATTCACGCTGCTTGAGTTCTATATTCTAGGATTTTTAAGGTCCCACGTGGTGCTAAGAACCAGCTGCTGTAGGGGTAGAGGAGCTGGGGAAAGTCACCAGCTTTGGGAGCTTTCATCTTCATTGCAGTGCAGCAGATGGGCTGTGGCAGTGTTGGTAGGGCTATGGGCTCAGAGCTCCTGTTGTCATTCCACTGCCTGCAGTCAAGTCTTCCAGCAGCTGCCAGCTCACCAAGCTGCCGTGCTGACCAGACTCTTAAAGCTGACAAGTCCAGTCAGTTCCTCTGGTAGCCTCTAATCATAACGGCTTTGATCACGGAGCTTTTGTCCTGATATGGGAAATGGGGCTGAAAGGTAACTTTCCAAAATGCATGGGTTTAGTTCCTCAAAGAAGTCTTGTCTTTCCAGCCAGCTCTTAAGTACCTCACTGGGTTGTCCAGCCTGGAGAAGAGAAGGCTCTGGGGAGACCTTAGAGCCCCTTCCAGTACCTAAAGGGCAATACAGGAAAGATGGAGAGGAACTCTTTATCAGGGAATGTAGCAATAGGACGAGGGGGAGTGGTTTTAATCTATAAGAGGGGAGATCTAGAGTAGATATTATGAAGAAATCATTTCCTGTGAGGGTGGTGAGACACTTGAACAGGTTGCCCACAGAAGCTGTGGATGCCCCATCCCTGGAGGTGTTCAAGGCCATGCTGGATGGGGCTTTGAGTAACCTGGTCTAGTGGGAGGTGTCCCTGCCCAGGGCAGGAACTAGATGATCTTTAAGGTTTCTTCCAACCCAAACCAGTCTATGTTTCTATAGTTTTCTCTCAAGGCCAGAGAAGGGGCCCTGACTTGTTATTTACAGCCTAAATACATTCTGTGTGTGGACTAAGTCCAAATCTGTGCTTCAGGTGTTGGTTTTTGGAGCAGAAATGTTTAACCTTTTATTTCCGTGTGCTCAGCTCTATGTAATGAGAACTTATGAGCAGAAAAGCAGCTTCAGTGACTATATTTTTTTGTCTATAAATTCTTCTTTGATGATGACGTGGGCTCTTTTGTATTCCAGTGGAAGAAATCATCCCAAATGTAATCGAACCCTCATTTGGTATTGGGAGGATCATGTACACAGTGTTTGAACACACATTCCGCATCCGGGAAGGAGACGAGCAGAGAACGGTGAGCTTTCCTGGGGCTGGGCCTCAGCTTGAAACCAGCTGCCAGCATTTGCCTTTCCCTAACATCCAGCGGAAGGACTAAAATAAGACTGCACAATACACAGTAGAGATGGGGAAAACCCAGGTGGGCTGTTGAATTGCTGTTTTTGCCAGCGTACGTGTCATTTATACACGCGTGCTGACAGCGTGCTGGGGCTGTGTGAGCTTGAGGCTCTCGCTGTATTACTGGCAAGGGGGTGAGAAATTCCTCCTCCTGGATTCACACTTGGCAATGTCCCATTGCTGAGAGAAAGGCATCTCTTCAGAGTTGCCTTTCCTGCCTTTCTCTCTTTCGTGCTTTTCCTGGAATCATAGTTCTGTGAAGCAAAATAGACAATAGACTGACTGTTTCCTCAGTCCCCCCATGAAATTCAACCTTCTCTGATTCTGGGCATCCCTGAAATCTTGGCCTGAAACTTTGTTGTAGCAGGGTCCAGAGGGAAGTGTGTGTTACGTACAGACCGCCAGCCTGTTCCAGCCAGTGCCCAGACTGATGTTCTGAACTGTTGCTGGTGGCCCACGGGAAGCTGGTTGTAAACTTGATGCCGGTTCCCATTCGTTGTTTCTGGCTGCTAGATTGTGTTTATAGAAAAAAAAAAATAACTGCACTCTTTAGTGACCCTTGTTGACACAGGACATGATACAGTTCTGAATGAGGAGAACAGGATTCAGGAGCCCAGAGTTAAAACACAGTTAACTCAATCACAAAACGCTTGTGAAGTCTAAAATATTGGACTTGCTTCCTTCTAGTACCCAGTTTACTTTCTGTGTGGCCTGGGCTGCTCCATGTTGTGGTATGTCTCAATTGCATTACTTCTGCACCCTTACAGGCCTTGCTCATTGCCAGGAAAGATACTTTCCACCTACCACACCCACACCCCCATTTTTGCGTATTTTTGTTTTCTGAAGGTATCTGTGGAGGGTTCTGGAAACCTTTATGCTGCATATGTTCCATGTATGTGTGGAGTCTCTGTGGAAATCAAACAGGGAGTGAGATGATTGTGAGAACTCTTCCCTTTAGACTGTGTATAAGATACAGAAAGACCCCTCTACCCTACATTTTTCTGTGATTCAAGTAAGGCTCACTTTCTTCAGGGAGGAGTCTGGTAGACCTCTTTTGGTGGGAGCTAGTGTTTGGCTGTCAGGAGGGTAAGAGGGTGTGGAGGACAGCTGAAGAAAATCAATCTTGCTTAATCAATGTGAGATGTTACTGCTGGAACCCTAAATGCTGACGTGTTATAGAAGGCCAGGTTCTCCCTTTGAACGGTCACTCTGCCTCCAACCTCAGTCAGAGCTTATTCTCACCTCTGAAGAATCTGGTCTAACCATTAAACTTGTATTTATTCATGCTCTTTCTTTTTTTTTTTTTCTCTTAGTTCTTCAGCTTCCCAGCTGTTGTAGCACCGTTCAAGTGCTCCGTTCTTCCTCTAAGCCAGAATCAGGAATTCATGCCTTTTGTCAAGGAATTGTGTAAGTGTATTAAGCACTGTGGGTCCGATGGGAATGTGCCCTGGGAAGAGAGGTTTCTCTTCCCAGAAAACAGCACTGGGTTCATGTGGCTCTCATACGTGCACAGGGACAGCCATCAAACTAAAACAGCTGAGATGGTATCAGTCACCTTTGGTTATCTATCAAACCCTTCAGTCTAGACTCAAAAAACTCAACTCCCTGCCCTTGCCTGTGTTGGTTTGCAGTGTAAAAGATGTTTCTTTTTTTTTTTTCCTCTTGTGTCAAAAAGGCATCTCTCACTGCTTGGGAGAAGCTGTCAGAAGCAGTGTTTCATTTACTGTTTTTTTGAATTAAACTCTTTTCTTGGCTCTTGTTGGCCACCTAATTTATTGAATCAGTCCCAGGGTAGGAACATGAGCTACACGTCAGACGGTGTCTCTTGCTGCGTGCAGCAGTTCTGCTTGGGACCTCACCTCCCCGTGGTGGACGTGCCCCTGCACACATGTAAAACTGGTGTGGTTTTGAGTTAAAGCAGAGTTCTGGGGCTGTAATAACAGGTTGAAGAAATCAGTGACTTTGCTTTTGGGGCAAGAGTGGAGTGATGCCATGTGGGGAGCTGTGGGCTGGATTTGAGCTCTTAGTCTTGGCAGGGACTGGAACCTTCGGTTTTCTGTCAAAATAAAAATGAGGGTCTGTGATGCTGTTTGAAACCGGGACACGTGGTGCCTCGCTTCGGGGAGTACCGTGAGGATGTGGCAGGCCACTGCTGGGGTCATGTTGCCTCCTGAGGATGTAACGAGTCCTGGTGATCCCCCTCTTCTCTGCTTCTTGCAGCTGAAGCACTCACCAGGAACGGCATCTCTCACAAGGTGGATGATTCCTCTGGATCCATCGGCCGGCGCTATGCCAGGACTGACGAGATTGGCGTGGCCTTCGGGATCACCATCGACTTCGACACCGTGAACCGGACGCCTCACACCGCCACCCTGAGGGACCGCGACTCCATGCGCCAGATCCGAGCGGAGGTAAGGGGCAGGCTGATGGGTTTGGCTGCTGGCAGAGCCACGTCTGCTTCTCATGGGCTAGAGGAGAGCGTTAGCTGCTTTTTCTGATCCAGCAATGGTGCTGGTCTATACAGGACCTGTTTCCAGCTCTCGTAGGCAATTTAGCTATTCTGAGAAATCTCCAGGGAAGAGATACTGGTCAAACAGAAGATCCCATTCCCGCTGCTAAAGCGAGGAGAAGCTTTTGTTTTTCTGAGATGCAGAGGTGTTGATTTTACTTGAAAGTAAAAGTGCTGATTGCACTGCTCTTCAGAGTGCCTCTTTCCAAGTGAAGGCTGCTGAGTAAATGCATTTGCTGGGTGGTATCTGGCTTTTAAAGTGAGGGCTCCTCTGAATCCACAGGCATCAAAAGGCAGGAGATCTTTGCCTGCTGCAGGCTGGCTGGCAGGGCACAGTGCAGCCGTAACTCCTCAAAGTTTGCTTCTTTACAGTGTTGCCTGTGCAGCACCAAAAAAACTGGTGAGAGCTTCTCTCTCTAGAAAGAGACCTGCGAGTCCTGGTTGACCATGAGACTGGACTAGCAGATATGCCTGTGGTGGTCTCACTGCCACAGAACCTGCCCAGAGCTGTGTCAGGCAGACTCAGCACCTCTGTCCTGCCCTTCTCTCCCTGTCCCCTGCCAGAAACACAGTTTGGCTCCTGTAGGAGGAGGCGTTAGGGCAGATCTGGGAGGCTGAGTTGTTGGAGCTCCACTCTGTACAAAAGCACCTGTACTGCCTGGGGCTGCTGAGCTGGTTGTGGGTTTGGTTGGGTGTAACAGGCAGTGCTGGCTCCTCAGGGCACCCATCTGTCCCTCTGTCACCTCCCTGACCTCTCACTGCCAAGCAGCACAGATGAGACTTTATTATCCTTCAGCTTGTGCAAATTTTCTAGTTTTTCTACTGATCCTTTGCACCATGACAGTGTGCTACAAGGAATAAGGAAAAGGCAACCAGCAGCAGCTTTTATGCTGTTCTTACAGCAAGTAGGGCCTGGCTGAATCCTGGGTTACAGCATCTTCTGGATGTGTGTATTGGGTTTTCTTTCCCTTCTGAAACTGTAACGTAACACTTCCAGGGATGAACCTTGCTGTGGTCCACTACAGAGACAGTTGCATTTCCCTCATGGGTTACCCTGAATAGCTGAGCAGTCTTTGCTGAGATGAGACAGACTCTGATTTAAGATATCCTCCTAGTTAGTTAGGGTTTTGTTTCTCTTCCCAAAAATGATCTTGCAGTAAGACATCTTGCCCCTGTTCCGTTTCTGATGTAAAAATGACCCCTGTTCCCCAAGTATCCAGCAGAGCATCTTGATTCTGATGGCTTCATGTCTCATGTGTCTTTGTGACTTTGCCTGTAGATCTCTGAACTCCCTGCCGTCATTCGTGACCTGGCCAACGGTTATCTAACTTGGGCTGACGTTGAGGCAAAGTATCCACAATTTGAGGGACAAGAGACTGGCAAAAAGGACACAATAGAGGAATAAAGAAAAGGACCTGAAGTAACATCCTGTCAAATGTCCACTTTTTACTGTTCATGTTAATATGGAATAAACTCATCATGTATTACTCAAAGCTGCATTGTTTGTGCACACAGGGACTATTTGTTTTGTTTTTTTTTTCTCCTCAATGCTGCCTGAATTTAACTTTAAAAACTGAAATAATTACAGTCCGAATTAAAGGTGTTATGAATAAAAACGCCATTATATATGCCTGCTTCTCTGTGTTCATGCAGCCTTGTACTTCAGAAATACCTGGGTTTTTTTTTCTCTGTCTTTTTTTTAATCATTCTTTTTTTTTTTCCCTCCTGCTTACATCTGTGCATGTTACAGGTTTATTCCAGTCCCTCCAGAAGGTAGATCTCATCTGGATTCAGATCACCTCAGACTCTCATGAAAGACATTATTAGTTGCTTGGCCTTGTGTTTATGAAGCGGTGATCAAGGTGTTGGTCCTCCTTTCACCATCACGTAGTGCTTCAAGCAGCTGCTTTAAGAGATGGTTTAGTGCTTTCTTTTGGCTGCAGGTGTTTAATACCTGTTTCTGCAGAAATTGGGAGGAAAACTGGTGCAGGGGTGGAAAATCTGTTGCAGTTCTTGCCGGGCATGGCTGGTTTACTTGGCTGGGGGGAGTGAGCAGGTAGAAGCATGGAGAGTAGGGGCTCTGGCAGGGTCCCTCTTCCATTAAACATCTTCTGGCAGCAAGGGCCAAAACCGGAGACTGCCCGAAGCAGGTGGGAAAAGAGCCAGGTGCCCTTTGACTTTCCTGGGTCCTGGAGAAATTCAAACCCCTGTGCTGTCAGAGCACCCAGCTGCAGCCGGAGGTGGGAACGGCACCTTGATGTGGGAGGAACACCAAACCCCACCTCTCCCAGACCAGTTTGGAGAGTCCTTATGTTTCAGGCTCTCATCCCACTGAGAAGCAGAGAGGCAAGGTCTTGTCTCCTTCCACGTCAGTTCTCAGCCTCCTCAGATGCCTCCTGCAGCCCTTGGAGAGGGCTCTGGTAGTGCCATCACAGGGATTTCTGTCCCTGAGCTAGAAACTTCCGAGGTATGAAAGCATCCTCCTCCAACCTTTTGCTTGGGTTTAAAACTCTCATTTAAAGACAGGGCTTTGAGCAAAGAAGGGGACGAACAGCTCAGCTGCCCATGGACGCTGGGGCAGCCACCATCAGCATCCATCTGCCAGGGCTCCAGATTCCACCACCTCCAAAATCAGCCTCCTCCCCGTCCTCAGTGGCAGGAGCTTCTCACTCATGTCTTGTGTTGGCCAGGTCTCGCCTTGCAGTGCAGGTGTAAACTGTTCCTGGTTCCAGGGCTTATTTGGATTTTAATTAACAAGCTTTTTCACTACTAACGTGCACATCATTTGCAAAAAGGTGCTTGCTCACCTGCTGTTTCAAGCAAATGAATAAAAAGGCTGGAACATATCTGAGGGCATAATTAAAAGTTTTGGGGCAGTCCTCATCGGGACAGCACCGATTTTACCCGCTGCTCTGGCACCGTGAAGCAGCGATTTGCCAGGATTTCCTGATTCCTGGTGCTGGGAGCTGCGCCCACCAGCTCGTGGGTACCAAGTGACTGACTTTGACCCGGTCATCCAGTGATCTCCACACTCCTTCAAAGGGAACTGGAAAAAAATAGATCAGAAGAGCCTGTCTGATGCCACTTGGCTTAAATTCACCCCGCAGGGCTCTGCCCTTTGCCTGCTGGTGCTCGGGAGCCGATGGGAGCGGAGCGGGGTGAACCCTTCAGCAGCAGCACCCGCTTTCCCAGAAGAGGGTGCTGTCAGGCAGAAAATAGCCAGCACAAGGAAGGTATTTAGATACGGAAACCCTGTGATTTATTTTTAACTCTTCTGGGTTGTTACAGTTGCGCTGCAGCCCCGCACCTCCAGCGATGGGCTGCTCTAATGCTCTTTTGTTGACTGAAGGGCTGAAAATGCTGTTGCAGCCCGAATTTTAACAGAAGTGAGAGAACAATCCTAAGAAAGTCTTAAAAATGTACTTGACAGTAGTTTGTCTTCGGGGGAGTGCGTAGCTGGGGTGTAAGAGTGACATTTGGATCCCTCTGCCATGAGCTTATGGAGTTGGGGGGATCCATCTGATTAAATCAGGCTGATGGTTGGACTCGATCTTAAACACCCTTTCCAACCTAGACAATTCTATGTGATTCTAAATTTGTGTGCTTATTTACAGCGCAGGTGGTTGTAGGCTCTGGGGCAGCCTCTGGGATCTGCAGAGTCTGTGGGAGGATTTTAGATGTTTTATGAGGAAAGGCTGAGGGACTTGGGTCTTTTTAGTCTTGAGAAGAGAAGACTGAGGGGGGATCTGATCAATGCTGACAAATACTTAAAGGGAGGGTGTCAGGAAGATGGGGCTGGTCTTTTCTCAGCGGTGCCCAGGGACAGGACAAGAGGAAATGGGCACAAACTTGAGTATAAGAAATTCCACCTAAACATGAGGAGGAACTTCTTTACTGTGAGAGTGGTAGAGCACTGGAAGAGGCTGCCCAGAGAGGTGGTGGAGTCTC
Source organism: Gallinago undulata (assembly GCA_026546715.1). Taxonomy (NCBI): domain Eukaryota; kingdom Metazoa; phylum Chordata; class Aves; order Charadriiformes; family Scolopacidae; genus Gallinago; species Gallinago undulata. The sequence goes on along the minus strand of JAOTQQ010000012.1, from coordinate 4,264,980 downwards.
CTTCTCTGGAGACATTCAAAACCCGCCTGGACAAGTTCCTGTGCAATGTGCTCTAGGTAGACCCGCTCTGGCGGGAAGGTTGGACTAGATGATCTCCAGAGGTCCCTTCCAACCCCATATGATTCTATGATTTTAGATATTGGGAAGAAATTCTTTCCTGTGAAGATGGTGAGACACTGGAACAGGCTGCCCAGAGAAGCTATGGATGCCCCATCCCTGGAGGGGTTCAAGGCCACACTGGATGGGGCTTTGAGGAACCTGGTCTGGTGGGAGGTGGGTTGGGCAGGGGGGTTGGAACTCAATGATCTTTAAGGTCCCTTCCAACTCAAACCATTCCATGATTGTATGATTTGTCTCAGTGTGAAATGGACATTGCAAACAGGCATCCCAAAACTGCTGGTTTTGCCCTGCTGATGGAGAGGGGTACTGGGGAGGGGAGCACAGCCAGCGCCTGAAGGTAAGCGGTGTGCCTATTACCTACCCTGTGCCTGGCAAAAAATCCCCCCCGATAATAAAAAGCTGAAGGTGACAGGCTTGTCCTACCATAGAAAGCCCCAACAGATGTACTTTGGAAATTCAGCTTAAACCTTTTGGATTCCTGTCGTGGCTGTGACCTGCATTTCACCCCCCGCCCCGGATAGGCAGAGTTAAGTATGTATAAGCGGGGGCTGCTGGACCTCAGTCTAGCTCTGCATCAGTCTGCCATGCTCATTTCCATGTTCCTATCCCAGCCGATCACGTAACGTTCCCCTTTCTGCTGTGATCTGCAGCCCTCTCCCCTGCGAGGGGGCGGGAGAACACGGCTCATTCATCTCACAAAGCTGCAAAAAATGAAAAGCACTGGGCAAAGCCCATCGGTCTTCTCTAAGTGATGTCTCAGCTGCATCGCCAGAGCTCTCGCTCTGGATTTAGCCACTATTAAGGGTCATCCCCACATTTAGGAAGCGTGTGAAGAAGGCCAGTAGAAAAGAAAGGTTCCAGGGCTTGTTGGCAGGCTGAGGGGAGACTTTATCCCTCTCTAAAACTGCCTGAAAAGAGGTTGTAACCAGGTAGGGGTCAGCCTCTTCTCCCAAGTGACAAGCAATAGGACAAGAGGAAATGGCCTCAAGTTGTGCCGGGGGAGGTTTAGGATGGATAGTAGGAAAAATCTCTTCACTGAAAGGGTTTTCAAGCATTGGAACAAGCTGCCCAGGGAAGTGGTGGAGTCACTATCCCTGGTGGTATTTAAAGGACGGGTAGACATGGTGCCAAGGGACGTGATTTAGTGGTGGACTCGGCAGTGTTACATTAATAGTGGGACCTGATGCTCTTAAAGGTCCCTTCCAACCTAGATGATTCTGTGGTTTTCTCTTCTAGCACACGAATTGCTGTATAATCAATAAAATGAACACCTTCAAAATAGGTACTTGAAGGCGAGATCGCTGTGTGCTTGTGCGGTTCTTCCTCTCTTTCCCTTGTGCCTTCTGGGGGCCGCTGCCTGGTCTGTGAAGACTTGGAGGTTTGGGAAGAACCGGAGCCGTAATCATTTGTTTTCCTGGCGGTCAGCCCACACAAGCTAAATCCATCTCTGGCAGCCTTTGGCTGATAAGAGTGCTGAGAGCAGGGTTTAAGCCAATTGCGGTGTAATCGGGTTAAGCAGGCAGGGCTTCAGACCAGGCCTCTGCGTCTTCATTCATGAATTAATGAGAAATGCAGCTGCTTTGCAGCAAGAAAAGCAAGAAACCCTCAACATCTAGTCCCCGAGGCTCAAAGCAAAGGGAGCTTGTCAGGGAATTCCCTTTTTGGTTTTCAATTTGGGAACAGAGCAAAGCTCTTCTCTTTCTTCAAGAGCTTCACGTTAGTGAAAGGGGCATTTTTTTTGAGACGTGTTGTTACAGCAACTGAACAGGAGCCCAAGAATAATGATTCCTGAACCTCCCATGGGTAAATAATTCCATATTTCTGAGCCTTTTCCTGGGCAGCAACAGCAGGAGTGTCTGGAAAGTGCTTTTAGGGCTGGTTATGCTGGTGGGTATTTGCTACCCTCCTGCTACCCCTGGCAGGTGCTGGCTGAGGTCCCACACCGGTTTGCGCTCATCCAGCCCGCAATTCCCAATTGCATTGTTCTCAGAAGACATACAAAATGAGCAGAGGTCTCGTCCCACCTTTGCTAGCTGTCCCCCCTCTCAGCAGGAGCCCCTCGCTAATTTTCCAAATCCTGCCACCCCATTTGCAAAAATATAATAGTGAAAAGAAAAGCCCACGATTGAATTTTCTGCCTCTTGGGGGAAATCAGATATGAAATAATAAATATCTATTATATTCTCCGGGCAAAACCCTGCTGGTCACTAATACCTACAGATTAGTTGTACTAATCCAGTGTGATCAAGGGGAGATGGTTGGCTACTTGGCCCCGTTTTGGTCCCTCGCTTATGAAACTCCATCTCCGTGTTTGAAAGAAAAGTCTTTACATAACAGTAATCACTCAGATAAGAAAAGGACTAAACTGTCCCGAAACATTTTATCTTCTGCACAGATGCTGCCTATGAATTTCAACTTGATTAAATAACACGGCAACATAATATTTTGTTCTGAATAACAAACGTCCCTCTGTAGGAGGGAAGGAGCCCATCTGCTCTCGGGTGCAAGCAGAAACGGGGACTGATGGAGGCTGGAGGATCAAGCAATTCACCTGGTCTGTGAGAGTTGCTCAGAAAATAGCTAAGGGATGCTGGAAAGAAACATCCCTTTGTGTCACCGCATGGCCCCTGACACATGTCTGGACAGAGAGGTCCCCAAACTTGTGGCCCAGGTGCCATCACAAACCACAAAGCAAAATTAAGGCCTGGGGCAAACCATTGGAAAGGAACAGGAGTACCTGGGGACCAGCCTCTTGGCTGAGTGCACCCGCAGGAGATTTATTAGATAAATGTGGTTTGTATCTTTTCCACCATGTCTGCTTCCTAAAAAAGGGTCTTCTTGTGTCCTGGGAAGCATGACAGTGGGCTAGAACAGAAATGGGGGTTTGGGGGTTTTTAAGGTTTTAGGATGCTCACGATGCAAGGTTTCGGTCTTGTTTCCTGCCCAGCTGCTTGTTCCCTGTTGATGAGCTCCTGTTTGCAAAACTACCATCACCTGCAAACAGTGACACCCTAAGCAGGAGACAACCCAGATGCACCAGATGCTTGGAGACAAGATTTCTGAATAGTCACAGTTCTCACCTGTATTTTGTCTCTGTTTACAACTGATTTGAACTTTCAGCAACCTCATCTAATGAGAGGTGTCCCTGCCCAGGGCAGGGGCATTAGAACTAGATGATCTTTAAGGTCCTTCCCAAACCATTCTATAATTCTATGATTCTATGTTTCTTGCAGTCTGATTTACGCCAAAATGAGTGAGGACCTTGCATTGCATGTGGTTTTCCAGAGGTTTATGGAGAAAAGTGGAAAGTTAAGTAAGTTCCTTCTCAGTGACTCCTATAGCAAAACCTCAGTCTCACACAATCCCTGCTTCAGACCCACCATGGGTTGAAGGGTTGAATTGAGATGAGGATGCTGGTGTCCTGGTCCCAGGATGCTTCTGTCCCAAGCTCTCACCTCCCCCGCCTCCACCCCATTTGGGATGACTTGGATCCAACAGCACTGAAGTACATTTTTTTTCAGTACAGCTTTTTATTAGAAAAGTAGAGATAAACTAGCTGCAAATCAGAGGGGATACAGAAAAAAAAATCTAGGGAAAAGAGGTGAATCTCACAGCTAGAGGATCCCACACAGCAAAAATACGCTGGGTTGTAACATTAAAAAGAAGGAAAATTGCAAAATGTAATTTATTTTGCTTTGTAAAAAGAAACGTAGGGAAGAACAGCGAATAACATTGGATGATATGTTAATATTTCAGTGGAGGTTCACAACTCCCACTAGTTCCTCCATCTCCTGCACGGCTACCTTCTGCCTACCAATAAATAAGACCAAAGTCATAAAAAATATACCTGGGAAATAATGATCTCCCTCTGTGTGGGTTATACTGGCCTTTTCCCACTCCTGTCTGCACCAGCTCTTTCCCTCAGGGTCCCACACAGGGCAGAGCTTCATCAGCATGGTGCAGCAAACAGATTGTTAAGAGGTGGGGCATTTTTGCTGACTCCATGCCCCAATTAGAATCCTAGAATCATAGAATGGTTAGAATTGGAAGGGACCTTAAAGATCATCCAGTTCCAACCCCCCTGCCATGGGCAGAGACACCTCCCACTAGACCAGGTTCCTCAAAGCCCCATCCAGCCTGGCCTTGAACAGGGATCCACAATTATGTCTAATAACAGCCGGCCTGTGCAGCCCCTGTCCCTACAGCCCCCTCCTGGAACAGATTGGCTGGAGGTGGCTAAAATCCCCATGGACTGATAGGGATGTCTCCTCCAGCCCCCTCTCCCCTTTGCAGCCCATGGAGATGTGGCCAGGAGAGTCAATGAAGTCCTGGAGTCTCATCCCACACTGGATGTCTAAGTAGTGCAGAACAGTCACTTTCTCCATCTCTCTGTGCTTCTCCTTTGATTTTAAATGGGGGGTGACCAGCTTAGATATTTACATCTGCGCTGCAAAGACAGGAATTCAGGTGAGATAAAGCCAGCTCCAGAGCATGGTGGACCTGCAACCCATGAGATAGATAGGGTAAAATAGATATATTCCTAATTTGTTTTATTGTCTTACTTGACATTGGGATTTTTTGCAGATGAGAGACTTTGTTAGACGAAGAATTCATCATCGTTCACCCCACTGCGGTCAATCTTTTCTAGAAAGCCAGTGGAGAAGTGCCCAAGCACTGCTCATACACACAGAGCTGTCCTCCCAGCTCTTGTCAGAAAGATGCTCTGGCAAAGGCTTTTCTTCTTGCACTTGTACTCCAGTAACACAGTGTTACTCACCGCTCATAAGCCCCCTGGTTGGAAAAGCAGTCACCTCATCAGGGCAGAAGTTTTGCCTTCTGACCATCCCCAGCTCCAGCTGGTTTCCATGCAGCAGAATTATTAGCAAGACCTAACGTGGGGTAAAGAAATCGGGATCGGTTGGGAAAAGGGGAGCTGGATAATTTATTCCTCGCTGTCATTTTAACCCCCGGGAGACAATCCCCCAACAAACAATGAGGTGGGAACAAGTGGGCAGCGAGGGCTGAGCCTTCCCACCAGCTCGCTGCCGCTTTGGCTCACGGAAATAGGGCAGAGATGTGCAAAGATTACTGGAGCAAGAACATCTTGCACAGAAAAAAAACCAAACAAACAAACAAACAAAAAAACACACAAAAAAGCTTGAAAGCCTTCATGAAACAGCAGTCTTCTGCCACGGCCTGTTTTCCAGTGAATGATTTAATTCCCTGCTGTTCATGTAGTAGTTTAGCCTGCTCTTATCACGCTCTGTTATCATTCTACCTATCTAAGGGTGCTGAATTTACCACCGGTGAAAAAACATGCGGGGAGAAAAAAAGAAAAAAAAGAAAAGCTGATTAAAACAACAGAAAGGCTGAAGGAAATCTTCCAAATCAAACAGGTTAAAAAAAAAAAGAATGAAATGAAAATTATCCTTAATTTTATATAACTACCCACTTAGCTCATCTAGCGGCCATGTGGGGCTTGAAGACAGGCTGGCCCAGTTTTTGCAAGCTAATAGTGGTGACCGAGCCTTCCTTCGGCTCCTGCCATCGCTGCGTGGCATCACAGCTCTTTGCCACGGTTAATGGCAGGATATTAATTAATGGGCAGGACAGAGCAGCAGGGGCTGCCCCGGGGGATGGAGCGTGGGGTGTGCCCCGAATCCAGCGGTGGTGAGCACCATTGAAGGCATGGAGACGGGGGCCTGTCATGGAGGTGAGACACGGAAACTCACTTCACATTGAGTTATTTTAAATTTATTCGAGCTCCAAGGGCAGGTGCGGGTCCTGAAAGCTGGCTCCCCGTCTGTGGTGACACCAGGCTCCTTGCAGCCTGGGATTCTCAAAGAAGTTCTCATGGGATCTATCATGTTCTCAAAGGGCAAGTAAACATCCCAAGGCACTTATGTTGGAGCAGATGTTTGCTCTGGCTCCAAAGACCCTCTCATTCCCACCATACCAGAACATGCTGAGGACCAGTCTGCCCTACTCATCCCATGGAGGCACAGAATACACACTCTTGTGCAAGCGTTCCCCAACACAGCCCATCTCCATCTCTCTTCCAGACAGGCCATGATGAATGCTTGAGGCAGAACTGATGCTGAGATGATACACAAACATAGTCAATGAGTCAACAAAGTGACTGAAAAAAGTCCTGGTCTCCAGTTGCCCATCCAGATAGGTCAAGGCCTCCCATAAGGCCTGTGTCCTTCTGGCCTGTGTCCCCTGGAGCCCTGGGGTCAGTATGTGATGGTCTGAGCTCTCAGCACAGTTGGTGAAGAGCTGGTCAACGCAGTCAGCAGAGCGTAGAGGCCTCTTCACCATCAACATCCATTTGTTTACCACTGGAATGCATCTTGCTCTGGCATTGTTCACCTGCTGCATTGTGGGTACAATGTACTGTGTTTCTCTCCCCATTAGCTTATGAAAAAAAAAACAACAAACCAACCAAAAAACCCAACCAGAAAAGGGGCTCACTTTTTTTCCTTTTTTTTCTTTTAATACTTTATTGAGGAGATATTACAAATTATCAGCCCTGATTTTCCCCAGAAGCTGGGGCATCCACACTGACCACGGTCAATGCTGGGAGATCCAGTGATGCCTGGAGAAGCTACTGACATCGACTCACTGCGCTCTCTCTGTGCGGGGACACAATAATGAAATGGGCAAACTACTTCTTCCTGGTCAAAGTCTCTACAGCCCTTCACTAGGCTAATAAAAAGGAAATAAATCCCAGCCATCAGGTGATTGCTTTCTCCCCACTGTCCCTCTGTCCCTCAGCCTAACAGAAACTGTTTTCCTTTGCTGGTTTGGCTCACCCAGATTAATCCCAAGGAACATGGTTTCCCGGTCCCACAGTGAAGCATCTACTCACCGTATGGCCCAGATTCAATTTTCTAACAAGGGTCTCCCTTAGACTCTCCTAGAACATCTTAAACTTGCTGTTTTCCCCTATATGTCTGCCTTTTCTGCTCCAGAACCCAACATGGGAGCCTGGTTTGGGGGATTCAAGACTTAAAACCCTGATCTGGCTGGCAGTAGCTTCTCCCAATACCACCCAGTTGACTAAGGTCCGTCATCCCAGTCGGATCAAAGCTACGTGAGGGGGAAGCGAGAGTTGGCCCTTGCTTTAAACCTTTGCCTAAGTGGGAGAGGTCCCCTTCAACTTTCTCAGAAACACAGTAATAGAATAAAAACAAATCCTACTCAGTCCTCCTGGCTTAATATTGCCCACACAAGACAATTTTGGCATCCACTACTTTGGCAGGTTTTTGCGGCACAAATTACCATTACGAAGGATGCCAAGCTCTTACCCCTCTATCTCCAAGTGCTCTGAGGAGGTTTGGCTCTCCAGTCCCATCTCACAGGTGTGGCCAGGTGATACCCTCAGGGTTGTACTCTGAAAACAGCAGCAGAGGACCAGTTTCCAGCAGCGCTCTGTCCCCTCAGGTTGACCTCCCCACCCCCAAATACTGCACACATAAGGCTGGCAGAGTTTGTCTCCAACCTTCCCTTTTCCCAAAGGGCTTTCCCCCAGAAGCAGGCACCAGACCCACTCAACTCTCCTCTTCACTCTTCATGAGGTCCACTGTCTGCTCCTTGTGGTGGGTTCTACCACCAGTCCTTGTGTCGTCCCCCTGTTTTGCACAGGGAACAGTTCCTTCCCGTGCATGGATTTTCTGGTGTCTCCTCAAGTACTTCTTCAGCCGGTAGTGCTTCCCACAGACCCCACACTTGTAGGCCCCACCTCGGGAATGGAGCAGCTGGTGTTTAATAAGATAGCGCTTCTGAGGGAAGCATTTCCCACACTTGGTGCACTTGCAAGGCCCCATGCGGACGTGGATTGTTTGGTGCCGGAAGAGGTTGGCCTTCTGGTTGAAGGTCTTCTCGCACTCAGGGCACTGGTAGGGCTCCTCCTTGGTGTGAATCCTCTGATGACGAACCAGGTTTGAGCGCTGGGTGAAGCTCTTCCCACACTCGGTGCATTTGAAGGGCTCGCTCATGTGGACTCGTTGGTGGCGGATCAGCTTGCGGTTCATCCGGAAGCTCTCCCCACACTCGCTGCACTTGTACGGCCCCTTGCTTGTGTGAATCTTCCTGTGTCTGGTCAGGTTTGATTTCTGATTGAAACTCTTCCCGCACTCGGGGCAGGGGAAGATCCGTCCACCCTTGGGAGTTCCTTTTGCTGAGGGATCTTTCTTGGACATGGATTTCTCCTGGTTCTCCAGAATCCCCTCTTTGGTGGGCTGATAGCATTTCTTCTGCTTCCTCTTTGGGCTCTGGCTTTCCTCATGGTTGACCTCAATACCAGATTCCTCTTTAATTTGAATCCTCTGGATAGTACTGAGGTTTGGCTTCTGCCCATAATACATCCCAAATTCAATGCTTTCTTGTGGTTCTTCCTTCATATGAAGCACCCGGTTACTGGCTATGGGGATTTCCTGATCATAGTGCCCATCAGCATCTTCTTCCTTTTTAACCTGTCTCTCCTGGCCCATCAGTGGCATCTTTGGATCAAAGAGCTTTCCATAATCTGGGTTTTCTGGTGGCTCTTCCTTGGTGTAAAGTTTCTGGCAGGCTATTGCAGTAATGTTTGTTGTGGCATCAGTGAGTGGGTCTGGTTCCTCCTTCATCTGAATTTTCCAAGGAGGGTTATTGGGATTAGATGGGTTTCTATGTATTCTACACCCCTGGGCTACATCTCCTTCATGGGACGTATTCTCCAACATATTCTCCTCTGACATGAAGGCAAAATCAGGCTCCTCTTTAAGCTGGATGACCTGGAGAGACACACCATTGGTGTGTCCCTCAAGTAGCTTCTGCTTAGCATGATTCCTCTGGTGGACGTTGAAATACCGTTTGGTGCTCAAGCTCTTCCCACACTCTGTACAAATGAAAGGTCCCCCGCGGAGGTGTATCTTCTGGTGGGCCAGCAGTGTGGCACTTTGCCCAAAGCACCTACTGCAGTCAGGGCATTTGAAGGGTTTCTCTCGCTTGTGGATCTCCCTGTGGGCAGTGAGCGTCCCCTTCTTCACAAAGCTCTTCCCGCACTCGGTGCAGGCAAACGGCCTCTTCTCCGTGTGGGTCCGCATGTGGATGTTGAAGTAGATCTTTGTGCTCAGGCTTTTGCCGCAGCAGGTGCAGAGGTAGGGACCACCCTTAGCGTGTGTCTTCTGGTGGGCGGCCAGGCATATCTCCAGGCGGAAGCAGCGCCCACACTCCCCACAGCAAAAAGGCCTCTCTCCTGTGTGGATGCTCTGGTGGGTTGTGAGGTGGCCCCGGGTGGTGAAGCGCCTCCCACACTCCCTGCAAGTGAAGAGCTCCTCTGCTGTGTGGATCCGCTGGTGTCTCTTCAGGTTTCCCTTCTTGCTGAAGGATTTGCCACACTCCTGACATGGGTGGGTCTTTAGCACCACGCGCTTGACCAAGTCCTTCATGGCAGCAGCACCCTATACCCAGTGGTGTGTGGTGGGGCTGCCAAGCAGCTAGCAGGTACCAAAAAAAGCCACAATGTTATGGGGATGGACTGTCTGGGAGGACACAAAAACCACTAGGACACGCACATCAAAGTGTGCTTCGGTGGATGCTCTTCATTCTCCGTAAGGGAAAAGGTGCAGCTGCTGTACGCCAGCTCTGGGCCAACAAGCAGTGTGTGGTCTTCCTCATTTCTCAGCCTCCTTCCACCTCAGCTTGCAGACACAATGTTTGTAACTCATCTCCTGCCTCCTCTGATCTGGCATTCCTGGAGGATCAGATTGCTGGACTGAAAAGATAAAGGAAATGTATCAAGTCATTATTTCTTCTCCACTTCCCACATTTGCTATGTAAACACAATAAGTGGCACTTTGGCTGCTCTGTGGGAGACTGAACCTGAGACCTTTGAAGCCACAGGCCCATCTGGACTCCAACAGAGAGAGCAGGAACAGGCTAATTTCCCCTGGCGAGGGGGGGACCTGTGACACTCATCGCTGCAACGACACGGAGCTTTCAGCTTTACTACTGCTGCGCTGGGATTTACTCTCCTCTGTTCTTGACCAAGAGGATTTATAAGAAGTAAATCATAGAATCATAGAATCATATGGGGTTGGAAGGGACCTCTGGAGATCATCTAGTCCAACCTCCCCACCAGAGCAGGTCTACCTAGATCATGTTGCACAGGAACTTGTCCAGGCGGGTTTTGAATGTCTCCAGAGAAGGAGACTCCACCACCTCTCTGGGCAGCCTCT
>JAOTQQ010000012.1:4165207-4254537 GCA_026546715.1 Gallinago undulata | reverse complement strand
TCCCCCCTCAGTCTTCTCTTCTCAAGACTAAAAAGACCCAAGTCCCTCAGCCTTTCCTCATAGGAGAGATGCTCCAGACCCTTAATCATCTTTATGGTCTGTTGTACCCTCTCCAGCAGTTCCCTGTCCTTCTTGAACGGGGGAGCCCAGAATTGGACACAGTACTCCAGATGATGTGGCCCCACCAGGGCAGAGCAGAGGGGCAGGATGACCTCCCTCGACCTGCTGGCCACACTCTTCTTGATATACCCCATTTAAGTAAATAAGTTAATCAATCAATGCTCTTTGCCGTGATTGTTGTAATTAGATCCATTTTTGGAGAGTGACTGTGCAGCAACCCAAATCCCTCAAATCTAGAAGAAAACCCAGCTGGTTTCTGCATCCCATTTGCAAACTGGGACGTGTTACTTTGTACTGGCAGACCTCCATGCACAGGGGAGTGGTGTCCTCAGTGGGTAGCGGGAGAAGTGAGATGCAGAAACCTGAAGTGACTTTGTTCTCCTCGAAAGGGGAGACAGCCAGTTCTGGGTCCTGCGTGTTTCCATTAGAAAAACAAAAATAAAAAGCCCCAAAACCAGAGCCAACAGAGATGTGAGCAATGTCTCCTATCAAGGCAATCAATTGAAGCATGGAAAAGAGCCAGAAAGACTGAGGGGAGGAAGACAGTGGTGCTGGAGATGACTGTCAACAAGAGTAGACGTGGCTGGGCAGGCTTACACTGGTGGGACTGATGACTGAAGGTGCTGCTGCCAAAATCACCAGTTATGGGGCAGGCTGCCAGCAAGGACACGGGCTGTCAGTGAAATTTGTCCCTGGAGGTCTGCGTCACTGGGAAGGGTGTGGTTGAGAAGATGAGTCCTTGGGGAGTCTGTCACCAAGGCGCCGGGAGCTGGGAAGGGGGAATGACACAGGTCAGGGGACAAGAGACGGGAGATGTGGAGTACAAACAGCGAAGCACAACTGGGATGTAGAGCTTGGAGCTCTCAGAGGAGAGAGGTTGGGGTGTCGAACGAAGTGGGCAGCTCCTTCAGAGGGCAGCAATAACAGGGAAATTTACTTTAGATTGAGTCACGCCACTTGCGTTTCCCCTTCAGCTGCCCCACCTGGGTCCCCAGCGAAGTACAACCACGCTCCTGTCCCAGCTGAATTCTCCACTTTGGTACAGAGGAACCACAGAAAAATAAAACCCCAAACCCACAGCTGCCTGCAAAATTATACCAAGCTGGGAGAGAGAAAAGACACCCACTTGGAGCAGGACCTGGGTTTAGTGTTCGTTAGTGGAGGGGACACTCCGGGGGGTGGGGGACAGACCCTGTCCCTGTGTGGGGGGAGCAGCTTTGGGACACCTGCACCAGGTTTTAATTCAGCAGCCAGAGCCTCAGCATCAGCCAGGCTGGAAAGAGGACTCAAAAAAAAATTGAAAAGAATATATTTTTCCCGAGGAAGGTGATTAACCCCTGGAGCAGGTAGCAGATTTAACCTCCTGCCGCCATGGACCCTCCCGTCGGGTCTGGCTGATGCTGAGGGGACATGGCTGGAGGGAGCTGGGGGTCACTGTGTGTCCACGGCCTCTCTCCTCACCACGGACACTCACTCCAGTCCCTTAGAGCAAACAACTCCCCAGCAGCAGGGTTTCCATTCCCACTGGGATTTGGCAAAAACAAACAAATCCCTCAATTCAGATCAGGGTAAAAGCAATTCCTACTGTCCTCCTCTATTATTTTTTATATATTTTTTTCTTCAGTATCCAGATCCTACAGACCCAAATCCTGCCTTTACTCCCAGCTCCCCCAGCCAGGTTTGAATCAAGGGTAGGAGCAGATCCCGGGGAGCCACTCGGTTTTTAATTTGGGCTAACGAGGACAAACGAAGGGCGGGCGGTTGGCCGAAAAGCATCTTACCTGAGCCGACCATCAGTCTCCAGCTGGCATCTCTCTCCTGGGGAGCAGCCTCAGCGCCACGCAACCGTGTTTGCCACTTGGCTGCAAATTGTGTTGCAGCCCCAGCTGGGGTGACCCAAAGGAAGTCTTGTGGCCGGTGCGGCGAGAGCTACCGGAGGAAGGGTGAAGAGAAGCCAAGACAAAGAGCAGAGGTTGAAGGAGCCGGGGGAAGGACGGAGGGGATGCTCTTGACTTGTGCCAACGGGAGGGATGTTTCTGGCCCCCGCCAAGGTGGTGGTGGGAGGGCGGGGAGGGAGAGGAGGGGAATTTCTCCCCGATCTTGTGCCTTTCTGTTGCACCGCTATCTTGGTGAGAAGCTGGAAGGGTCCCCGGCTCGCACTGCCTTCTGGGAATTGTAGTTCTTCCCAGCAGCACTGCTCCCCCCCCACCCCCCCAATCCTGCCCTCACTGCCCTGGCAGCCAGGGGGTCTCTCTTACCCCACCTAAGAGTATTTGTTGCTTTTTCTTTTTTTTATTGTTGGGGAAAGGAAAACATCCTGCAGTGCTGCGGGCATCCTTCGTCCCTCCCAGACTGAGTCTCTGGGACTTGCTCCAGGAAGCATCAGGAGAGGAAAGATGCATTTCAGGGAATACGTCTGTGTCCCCAGCAGCTTGCAAGCCCCCTGGGGTGAGGTAGCAACCGAGGCTGGTGTCTAGTTACCAACAAAGGATCCCTTTTAGTGCTCAGTGAAAGCAGAAAAGGCATGTGCAGAGCTGGCAAGGGTGGATGCTGAGGCACATGAACTAGACTTAACAGAGTGACGACCACCACCTGGGAGAGGCTGAGCCCCAGCAGGACCTCACAGAAAGCACCCAGACCTTCTGGATGTGTCCTGCACAATGAGGCTTAGAGACTCAGCAGGGAGCTCTAGCCCAGGATGCTTCTCTGGGAGGGTTTTGGGAGCATGTGCGTGATGAAAAGCTCCTTCAGCATCTCCAGGGCAGCAATTCGGGGCTGTCCCAGATCTCTGAGGCTGGATAACAGCATTCAGTCCTGCATAATCCAGCACCTCCAAACCTGTCCTGAATATGAAATCAAGGCTGCAAATGTGCTATTATTCCCCTCCCTGATTCAGGGAAACTGAGGCAGGAAGTGGTGAGGTGCCTGGCTCAGATCACAGGAAGAATTTCAAGGTTACAGGGTCCCTGGATTTCAGACATGGTCTACACACTGTATTTGACTTGGCTATAGTCAGCTGATGAATTTCCTGCTCCAGTACAAACCAGCAGTGTGAGTCAGCATCACCAGTATGAAGGTGCCTACATGCCAGCCTGTATCCCAGTCCAGTGAAGGAAGAAGTCATGTATCTCACCATCTTTATACCAGTACAGGCACAGCAGAAGTTACACAAGTTTGCCTTTCTGAAGGTCTTTGATGCATAAAAACGCCACAGCAGGTTCCGGACAGACAGGAGAGACCACTATGACAGGTCTCAGTAGACCCCAGGTATGCTAAACAAGATTCCTCATGTGCAGGACTCCTTAGAAAACATGCACCTCTTTTCCATCCTTCTAATTTCCATACTACCTTCCAAAAAATCCTGCCCTCCCCTGGGTCTCAACACTTTGGATGATGCCAGTCAGCAGCTCCATCAGCTGTCCCTGTTTTGGTGTGTGACACCACAGAGGAAGAGAAGCTAAGATGGGACATGGATGTGGGGCTCACCTGGAACACCTGGGGGGAATATTTGTGTGACTCCTTTGCTGCCAGAGAGACCTGGAGGAAGGAGCTGAGATTATGCCATTTCAGTGGTGGCCCATTTGTCCACTGATGTACAATTTATCTTAAAGACAGCTTGTGCCCTCAAAGCTCCTGTTTCTCTCCATTGACATCTGCATTTTCCCAGGTGAGTCCCCCACACAGCTCATCCTGTCCTTGTGGTAGACCAGATCTGCCTGCTGTCCCCTCAGGATCATACAAAGCCCCAAAGTCCAGGAAAAGAAGAGGCTGAATACAACGTCAAGGTTTTGCTCATGTGGTCAAAAATAGAGAGCCTTGTGCTCATCCCCAAAAGATGTCCATAGACAAGTCATCAGTGCAGGGTTAGACTAATAATATCCAAAAATGCCTCTTCCTAAGCCCAGTTTGGAAGCTGTGACCACCCAGTCTGAACAGAGCCTTCCGCTATCCCAGGGGACTCATTTTGGAACTGAAGACATGCCATCGCTGCAGTGACTGACTCTCCAACGTACCACTAGATGCCAGTGAAAGCTCTTCCCAGCGTGCTCCTGCTTCAAAAATCTCACACTTCTGGCAATTTGAATTGTTTTATTGTATGTTTTAAAAGGTAATCCTTCACTTTTGATCTAATAAGGTCTCCTTGCTTCTGGGAATTTGGGTAGTATGTATGAATTTATGCGTGAATGTGTTTTGTTTATCTCCTGACTCTTTGTTTCTCTTTCTCAAATATATGTATTTGTCTCTATTTGCTATTATTTAGAACTTCTTCCCAGTGTCTCCCCAGACAAGGATCTCATCACTACGCTCCTCTCCTCATCCCCCTTCCTATCAAACATACCCCAGCTCTCCAAACCCTTCACCTACCAAATCCTCTAACCACACCGTCATGACCAGATGTCTTGACATGGACAATCAGTCCAAGAAAATACAGGGGCTAGCTTGGCATGTTCAAGCTCCCTTCTGCTCTGGGAGATGTTTCTTCATATCAGGTGACCAAGAGGCAAGACAAAGGTCCAGCTTATCCAAGTGTAGGAATGATAGCCTGGAGGAACAGACCCACACAGAGCTGGGGAGGGGATCATGGAGCAGAGGCAAGTTAGTGCAGTGGTGCTGACAACCATCTTGCACATGTTTGGTGTCTAGTGGGAATATGAAATAAATGAAATGTGTAGACACTGAAATACTGGGGAAGAAACCCTATGTGGGGAAAGGGTAAAAAACAATTAAAGCTCATGGTTCTGTACACCAGCAAGCTCTATGCTGCCTTTCCCTGGTGCAGAGGTCAGTATGGGACTGAAACGATCTCAGATTTTATCTTTTGCTGCCTGGAGTTCTGCACTTTGCAGAATATAATCTGTCCCACGATACCCACTGATGCTTTCACAAGGTCTAAGACTGTGGCAGCCTCCAGGATTTACACACACCATTTTTTTCACCTGGTTGGTCAAGGTCCAAGGAAATTGGACTATACCGTGGGTCCTCCAGAGTGAACACAAAGCTCAGCAGCTATCCAGGCTGTAGAAGGGATGTGTGTCTGTGTCTCTGTGTGTGTGTGTGTCCTTCAGGTGCAGGGCACAGCCACCCTCTCACGGCAGAGGACCACCAGTGTTGGGAACACCTTCCCCTCTGGGCAAGCCGTGTTTCGGTATTGCGTTCTCCTTCAGTGCCTGGTGCACCTCTTGCTCTCTGACATGCCTGAGGCTCGTTGCCATTGGAGACAAGATGTTAGCCTTGATGGAGTAAAGTTCTGATCCAATTTGGTGACTTCTGTGTTGTTTTTCAGACAAATCCAAGTCTGTGTTTGACTGTATCCGACAAGGCTGCATGGGAGAAGTGAGAACTAAATTTAAGCTGAGCTGTCATATGCTCCAGTGCCTGATTAATTATACAATGAAATAAAAATGGAATTTGGCAAAATAAAGGAGGAGGGGGAAATGAAATCTTCACTCTGCTTTAGAAGAAAATATTGCCGTGGGTTTTATTAAAGATGCCACAGTTAATCACATCAGGGGGCTTGCGGGCGCGCGGTGGCTTGTTGTGCTGGGTACACACAGTGCAGGAGAGCTGGACAAGCAACAAGGGGAGATAAGGGAACAGGAAGCCCAGTTATTTGTTCAGGTGAGTCCGTGATGGTTCCCAAGATTTGCAAACATGATACGTGCCAGCTGAGAGAGCCCCTAGCCGCCTTGCTACACTATAGATTTTTTTTTTATTAATTTAGGAAACAACTCTCACAGTAAGGCAACTGTGACGAAGGAGAATATATTGTTTAAATTACAAGTAATTTTCCTTGCTATCCCACCCCCCACCTCCCCCGCTTTTCCTTAATTACTTTTGAGCATCTGATATGGAAGGAAAGCTTTCTTTTTTTTTTAGCTCTCATCTCCTACAGCTTCATTGTGCAGCTCAAGCCCACGGTTTCCTGTCCTGCTGCCATGAAAATAATTGTGGTGTCTGTGGTGCCTTCCATACCCTCCGTGCCCAACTGATAAGGGCTTGAAATGAAAAATTTGTTTAAGCACAAATGGGTCCAGCACTGATTTTACGCCTGGCCAGATCACAGAGACCCATCCTCAAGCAACAGGCTTCTCGTATATGAAGACTCAGTGGTTTCATTTTGTTTTCCCAGGGAGAGCTGCAGGGTGACTGCAGGGCTCCTGTCAAGAGGGAGAAGAAAGGATTATGGCTGTGATACCCCCAAATCAGAAACCCCACCTTGCCCTGTTCACTGAGCCCCAAGTGCTGTCAGCATTGCGGGAAGGCTCAAACATCTCTGTGTCTTCTAGTGGTGAGCAGGAAACTGGGATGCTACAAGGACCCTGGGACTCTGCACCAGTTTCCCTTTCATCCCCTGAGACCCGCTCCCTTCACCCTGGTGGCAACTTTCCTTCCCAAAGGACAACCCCATCATAACGCAAAAAAAATAGTCAGGGCTAAATGATATGCCCAAGGTTGAAGAGCACATCAGTAGCAGAGCAGAGAAGCATCTCAGAAGTTGGTGTAAGGCAGCAGGGATCTGCTGCTTAATGGAGCAGCCTTCCCAGTGCACCAGCTGCTACCCAGTGCTCTTACTCTACTGGCCTCCTCCTCCTCCACAGATAAAACCCTTAGGTCCTCCCTGCCCATAGTCACGGGCAATGAAGTTGTAGCTACTTCAGCAGTGAGCACTACTTGCTCCCCGATGTCTTTGATTCCTAATGTCCCACTGAGAGTTAAACAAGTATTTACCCCTAGGACTGTAGATGTCTACCAAGTCCAGATTATAGAAGAGAGCCTGGGCATGAGTCTGGTCTGTGCTAGTGCCTCAGTTTCCCTGTCTGGAGAACAGCATGGGGAGCTGGGAAGGTAAAGCCTTTGCTTTCACAAACCTGCAGCAGAGCTAGGCTCCCTAGTAGTGAAAGGAGCTTATATTCATTGGAGGAAATTCAAGGGTATGATGCATCTGCTCTAATTTAGACATCTGCCTTAGGCTGAGATGAATCACACCCTGAACCCCCCTGACTTGATTTCTGCATCCTACCTAGGAAGCCTGTCTCAGATGCAGATGTGCACATATTTCCATGTAAACCCTGCTGTCAGCCTCCTGCCCAAAGGACAAAACCCTGATGTGCTAGCTCCCCTCTTCTCCTGGCTCTTGCCCACCCCACTCCTCCCTGGAATTTGTCAATGGAGACTAAAAGGGAGAGGCAGGTGTGAATTTACCCACCAGGAGGTCAAGGAGGTGTTATTCCCCCTCATGGCACAAGATGCAGGGCTTGGGGGAAGCCCAGTGCACCCTGCTGCATACAGCCCTGAGAACTGTGAGCAGCTGTGGGAGAGCTGCTAATAAATGTGTAACCAAGTCCCCTAGGCTGTCCTGCTGCACTCATCTTTCTTTGCCTTTTAGTGTAGAGAATATTTCCTTCCTTCTTGCATTGTTCCCTAGATATATCCTCCATGTGGTAAGGACACTTTCCAAGAGAGGAGCATCACCCAGTCCCCTGGATCAAGGAAAACAGTAACCCCATATTGAAATGCTCACTCTATGCTTAGAGGATAGTCTTCCTTTGGCATGGGACAGCTATTTCTTCTTTCAGGTGCAGTTTGGTTTCGCCTCTCTGATCTTGCCTATCACCCTTCTCAAACTTGTTCACTCCACTTGAGAAAGGGTAATCAGGATTTCTATATAGATATAAAGTCTACACGACTTAATAAGGATAATGAAGTCAGTTTTAGAGGGTAGCAGTGCTCACATGTTCAAAGTGTTTTTATCTTCAGAGGACCAACTAGCTGGTGAAGAGGGCAATCCAAACACAACCTCTCATCAGCTTTTGTGACTTCCTCAAAGGTCTAGAGAACCATTCACAAATTTAACTCTAAGTATGTGAAAGGCCGGTGGAATGAAAATCTTCATGTTGATCCTTCAAAGCCTAGCTGCTTTCACGTTTAGGGTGTGCTTTTAGCCAATCAGCCTTAAAAACCAAACTTGCAGATGCAGTAACGAGGTCTTGTGGAGTTACAGCAGGACGTGGAAGCCAATGTGTCAAGAAAAGTGTCTGGGAGCTTTTGAGCTCAAGGACGTTTAGGAGCAGTAACTCTCATGCTCCTAGTGATTCATCCACCACCCTGAAGAGGCACCCAAGGTGTTTTTATCCTTCTGTGTCCCCAAGGCTTCACATCACTGCCGGCTACCCATTGTGAGAGACCCAGAAAACAGCTCTTGACAGCTGTTTATAAATATTTAGCATCTTGCCCAGGCAAGGAGTCACAGTAAAGTTTCCAGAGTGCAGGAGTTTGCAGCGTGAGCTTACAGTAGTCAGGAGGATTTATTGGGTGCCTACTCAGGGAAGAAGAGATTTTTGACATTTAAGGGTTGTTTTCTTACACTTTTTTTAGAGGTGGAGAAAATGAGTGGCATCCCGGTTCTTGTATTTCATATGCTACTTCAAAGGAGATGATGTTTTAAAGGTCAGAAGAACAGGGCTGGGAATGAAAAAAGCCCTGTTTCCTCGTTAGCCGCTCAGTCGGTGTGGGCTATGATATGCTGTCAGGCAGCTGGAGTTCTGCAGAGCATTAGAAACACCTTCTCATATGTCTCGTGCTTTCCCCATTTTCTTTGGAGCAAGCCAAATCCTTCATTCGAAGCAAAATCCTGAGCAAGCACTGGCTTTCAAAATTAACAAAATGTTGGCATTCAACACTAATTCTTTGCAAGAGCAGAGTGGTTGTGAAACTAACCTTAGTAGCATTGATTTTTGAACACCTGATTTCATTCTCTACGCAATTAATTCAAAGCTCTTGGAATCAGCTTGTTTGAAAGCACCAGAGAAGGGAAAGAGACCTGTCATCATCTAGCAACAGAAAGTGAAATAAATGGGTTTTTTTAGTACTGGTCTGCAGTGTGAAGCCAAGATCCATACCCTTGGCCACCATAAGGCAAGGATATGGATCACTGCCTTAGTGGCTGACCAGCAGCTAGCGATAAGAAGAGGCCACCAAGAGTTGCCACAATCCCATATACTCCACCATGTTCATGAGAAGACCCAGCGAGGATGTGCAGTGCCCATCCTTGCAGATATTCAACACCCAGCTGGATAAAGCCCTGAGCAACCTGCTTTGCCCTCATAGCTGAGGATGGGCTGAAGGCCTCCTAAAGTCTCTTCCAGTCTGAGCTATCTTAAGATCCTAAGATCGTATGACAGAGCTACTCTTAGGAAATCAGCAGTTGACACCAGATTAAGTGCCTGATAGAACTATAAATCTGAGGGGCCTTGGAAAACCTGCAGGGCAATTGAGAGATCTGAGCTTCTCTAGCCAGCTGAGGCGGGGGTGAAGAGTCATTTGTCTGCAACTACTTGCAGGTGAGTCTCACAGGTGTTGGAGCCACACTCTTCTTAGTAATGGCAGGTGGTATAACCAGTGGCAAGGACTATAAGTTGCAGCTTGTGAAGAAAATATTTTCCTTTAAAGAGGTGATGCACAGGAGCTGTTTTCCTATGCCTGAAGCTGCTCCTTTGGATGGTTGGAGTGCAGCAGTGAGTGGTCATCCCTACGTGAGGTGTAAGTACCAAAGATACTTCTTCTACCTTGTTTAAGTGAAGTCCTGAAAGGTGGTGTTGTATCTGAGCACGTGATTGATACCTGACTGTGTCTTGTTTTCCTGGAGTTTGGTTTTGCTCTGGGCTGTGATGGGAATTCAGAGCAAGACTTGGTTTTGCACCTTTTATTTCATTTGTCTTATAGGTCATAGATAGACTCAATTTGTGTGTGTATGGGGGGGTGTCCACAGCAATATCAATTTTTTTCTCCAGTAAAATGGAGAATATGGAAACGTACCTTAAAGTGAAGCTCTGAGTAATTACCTATCTCCTGTTTTGATTGAAGTTGAACAGATAGTATATTCCTGTATTTAAAGGGATTTCACAGAATCGGAGAATGGTTGAGGTTAGAAGGGACTTCTGAAGGACATCTGGTCAAAGGCTCTGTGAGGCAGGGCTGCCTAGAGAAGGTTGCCCAGGACCATGTCCAGATGGCTTTTGGATGCTTCAAACTTCTACAGTTTTCAATCCCTCAAAATTGCAATTGTGCTCTAAGGGTTGTTCTAGCTTTAAAAATAGTGAGAACGGGTGCTCTTCAGCAACTCTATTCTGGGTTCCACAAAGGACTTCTACAACTCTCTAACTGATGTGAATGCTAATTGTGTGATAATAAGCCTCATTTAGTGTGACGTGAAGCACTCATCTCCTGCTCTTAGAGGACTGGGCTGAGTTAGCGGTTTGTGTTGCAGAACTGAAAATGTGAGGACTTTCAAGACAAGCCCAACACCTTTGTTGGAAGCTAGGTGCCCTGTTGCTTCTTCAGGGTTACTTCTGTGTGTTGGAAAGCTGTCACCCCCCTCTCCGCCTGTGTAGGCAAACTGCTGTTATTTTATAAAGACGGGCTACATCCCTGGAGAGCAAACTGCTGGTAGCAAACCAGTGGAAGGCTCCCCTGGTGAAAGGAACAGATGGTGCTTATTAACAGGATAAGCACCATAAAAGAAACCTTTGAATTTCCAGAGCTTTGTTGTTCTGCTGTTGAAGTCAATGAGAAGTTTAATACTGGCTTCCACTGGAGTGGGAGACTAGGCTCTTTCCATTGATCTTGAAGTATATACTTAAGCAGAAGATAGACTCTGATCTTCTAGTCCTCAAAATCTGCTTAGGTCAGAGCTCTTCTGTCATGGTAATTTGTGTGGGTGTCTGTGCTGTCCTTCAGGTAGCCTCTGTTTGCTCAAGTGTCTGCTCTGCAAAGCGCCAGCCCCATGCCATGTCCTACACCCAGCATGGTGCCAGAGGCTGAAAAGGATCCTCCTTGGGTAGGAGTCTCCAGACCCAAAAATACAGACATTTCTTTTCCTTCCTGACCCGGGGATCAACCCCTGAAATCAGGACAGCAGGATCCAAACCTGCCTGTGGTTGTGCCACCCTTGCGAGGGGAATTGGTTCAGTATCTGTGTCTGATCTGCTTGTAGAGGACAGTGGTCCAGGGGAGCAAGTTTCTGCCATCATAACAACCAGAGCTGCTGTGTAGGGAGTAGCCCTCTGGCATCCAGGCACTGCAGATCACTGGAGACTGGGAAAACAACCTTACTGGCTTGCCCTCTCCTCAGCCTTTCTTAGGTAGCTTTACAAGTGGTGGTACCCCAAACCACTGTGGTCCACAGTCAGCTTCGAATCCTCCCTTGAAACCCCTGCAGGGATGCCCCACTCTTCCTTCTCCCTGGCAGAGGACTGGGAAGTGAAGGTCACTGCCAGTATCTCCACTTTCACCAGTGAGGAAACCAAGGCCCGGAGTAAGGAAGCAATTTTCCTCCATGTTGTAAAGCACTAATGGAATGCTGGAAATTAATCCCAAATTTACTTTCCTGGGTGTGTGCAGGGGAGAGGGCATGACGCCCAGGTCTGACACCTAAGTGCCATGTTTCCCTACGCCTACAGAGCTTTAATTCACTCTAAGAATTGTTTTAAAAGAGTTTTATATTGTTGCTAGTGACAAGTTCTTTCTGAATGGCTAAATAGAAACCAGTGACTCATCCTGGCTAGGAGCTTCCCTTTCTTTTATGTGGTCTGGAAGCAGTGCCATTACATTCCTTTTGCCTCCAGGTTTTTACACTGAGATATCTTTATACAAATTAACCTATCTTTAAATCGTTCGTGTGTGAAATGAATTGCTCACGTTATTCTGGGATGTCTAACACCTGCTTAAAAACCTCCAGTGATGGAGAAGCTCCAGCCTCCCCAGTCAATAAATCCTTGTGTTTTCTTTCATGAGGAAGGAGAATTTATGTTGCAGCCTTTCTAATGTCACCTCAGCCTGTCCACCAAAAGAGGCTTCTTTTGTAATGAAACCTCTCCTTCTGACCCTGTGGTGTGGCCAGCCAGTGTGTAGCCCTTCTTCTGTTGTTGCTCCTGGTGAATACAACTTTACCAGCCTCTACAGCATCTCACAGTGTGTGATTTTCATTTGTGAGGGAATGGCTGGTGTAATCACACTGGGCAGTGCTCTTCCTATGAAGCCAATGGTCACCGGCATATCACAGGCTGGGCAGTGAAAGTTAATTACAAAGCAAACAGAGTGGCAATCAGGTGCCACACATTTTGCTTGCTAATGAGCTCCTAAAGTTTCTGTTTGTGATGGACGCTGGGCTGTGTCTGTTTAGTGGAGCATATTTCAGGCTGCTTTTCCAAAGTGGAGACATGGTGTTTTTCCAACTTTGCTTCTGCAAAGTGGAAACAAATGGGGCTGTTTATCCCGCAACAGTCCACAGAGGTGCTACGTTCCCAGCCACGTTCCCAGACTGTTTCCAGGTTTTGCCTCCCTATTTTTCCTTCTTGCTGCCCTGGCTCCTCCTTCCAGGTCTGCTGCATCAGAGCCTGAGTAACTTTGCTCATGCTGAGCAGCACGCTGGGATACAGATCACCTGAGCTAACTCCAGACCTTTTGAGGCAGTCTTGGCTCTAAGTAGTCATCAGGGTCCCTCTGTTGTCAAGAAAAGATATAAAAATCTTAGCCCACTCCAAGATAATGTGCTTAAGATAAGTGGGCTGAGATGTCCTCTAGAACATCCCTTTTCCCTCCTTTGATTATACAGGGGCCATGGACATCTGGCTTAGATTAGACACCTAGACCACCAAAGGGAGGTAAGATCAAGTCCTAACCTTGGTCTGTGAAGGGTCTCATTGATGTCTGTGAGGCTGATGTAGAAAGATAGTGTGGTGTTGGCTCTGTGGATTAAACACAAACATTGAACATCTTTTGAGATGCTCTGCCCCAGCAGGTTCCAACTTTTGCTCCAGGGAAGCACAGGTCTCCAAAGGCTCTGTCTCACATCTCTCTTCCCTTTGTGGGTACCTTGAATACCTCAAGGCTGCACAAAAGGCAGTAAAACGCCTACATTTAGACACCTAAATATGTCCTTTGATAGGAGTAAAAATGTACATGTTGATCTGGTGTGCCTATACAAAATATAATTACTTCCATCCTATCCAAATGTCCCCTCAGAGGGTTATTTTCATTCAGGAGACCCCTTTGCTCACTGACACAGGTGCAGAAAAGAGCATTTTCCTGGGGACTCACTGGACGACCCAAGTGAGGACATTGGTTATAGCAAGAGTCTGACAAACTGGGTCTTTCAGTAACTTGTAGACCTTGACCTCTTTTTGAGAAAAACATCAGTCAGGAGAGAAAATGCTTGCCAGGATTTGGGATATCCCGGTATGTTTTTATCAGTAGATGGAGAACTTTATTTTTTTTTTTTTATCCAAAGCAAAGATAACAGGACCTGTGAAATCAGCCAGACTTAGGCTCGTGTCAGCTGCTCCTTAGAGATACTGGTTGAAAAAGCCAAAGCTTAAAAGCTTAAGTTAAACTGCTCACTGAAATCATGAAAACTGTTGAAAATTATTTAAAAAAAAAAAACAAAAAAAACAAAACAGAAAGGCAAAAGCACTTCCATGATTTTTTTTTCTCCTCTCAAAGAAACTTGAAATTCCCCATGATAATGTCATTTCAAGCAGTGTAGTAGTGAGTGAAACAGAGTAACAGGTCTCCAGGAACGCAGGAACAGCAGAAATGTTAAGTCATGCTGCATAGAGGGAGTGATCAAGACAGTGAGAAAAATCAAGACAATTGCAAAATAAAGCCACTATATGGGAAGCAACTGTCCATCCTAACAAAGCGTGCAGCTGAGTTAATGACTGTAGACTCCTTTGTCATCAAAAGAGAAAGGAGTCGCTTTTGCTTTAATGATTCATCTGGCCTGTCTTGGCTCATGCCGAAGCACACGTCTGAACTGTGCCTCTGGACCCGTTGACCAAGCTGACAAGATCTCTGCTGACTTCAGAAGGTCTGAAGGTGGCTAACTCAGATGGAGACAGCTACTTGCAAGATATTTTCTTTCGACAGAATTTTCCTCCCTCCAGCTGTTCCAGCCTTTGGGCATTGGACACTTTTCACAGAAGCCTCACATGTGTCTTTGTTTCTGCATTTGCGAGTCACATTTAACCAGGTTTGCAACAACTGACTCCTGTTTCTTTGTGTGATCCACAGGAATTGTGGGAGTGTGGGAGGGGACCACGATCTCACCAACGCTACTTTTTCAACATTGTCTTGGGCTGCATTCCTCTACTAACACCGTGCCACAAAAGATGTGTCAAATGGTAATGAATGTTTTTGTGAGCTGACAGGAAGAAAAATGTTGATAATTAGTAGGCTGAAAACACAGGGAGGGTTGTGGAGCACTAATCTTCTTAGAGGAACAGTTCTAGTTATCTCTGCTTTTTTGGTGATGATGGAGAAATGTAAAGCTTCTCCCCATTTTTATTACTGTCTGCCAGGAGGAAGGGAAATCAACAAGGAGAATGATAGAATCATTTTGGTTGGAAAAAAACCATTGGGACCGTCAACTCCAGTCCTCTACCCTACTCTACAAAGTTCTCCCCAACACCACATCTAAATGACTCTTAAACACGTCCAGGGATGGTGACTCAACCCCCTTCCGGGACAGCCTATTCCAATGCCTGACTACTCTTTCTGTGAAAAAATTCTTTCCCAATGTTCAGTCTAAACCCACCCTGTTGGGGCTTGAAGCCATTCCCTCTCATTCTGTCACTAATGACCTGCGAGAAGAGACCAGCACCAACCTCTCTACAGTGTCCTTTCAAGTAGTTGTAGAGTCATGAGGTCTCCCTTCAGCCTCCCCTTCCTCAAACTAAACAGTACCAGCTCCTTCAACTGCTCTTCATAAGATTTATGCTCCAGGCCCTTCACCAGCTTCGTTGCCCTCCTCTGCACCTGCTCCAGCACTTCCATGTCTCTCTTGTGTTGAGGTGCCCAGAACTGGACACAACACTCCAGGTGTGGCCTCCCCAGTGCTGAGTGCAGGGGGACAATCAACTCCCGACTTCTGCTGGTCACTCTATTTCTAATACAAGTCAGGATGCCATTGGCTTTCTTGGCCACCTGGGGACGCTGTTGGCTCATATTCAGCCGCTTGTCAATTAGAACCCCCCCAGGTCTTTTTCTGCCAGGCAGCTCCAGCCACACTTCCCCCAGCCCGTGTGGTGCATGGGGTTGGTGTGGCCCAAGTGCAGGACCTGGCACTAGGCCTTGTTGAAGCTCATACCGTTAATGGCCCAATGATCCAACCTATCCAAGTCTCTCTGTAGAGCTTCCCTATCCTCATGTGAATCAACGCTCCTGCTTAGCTTGGTGTCATCTGCGAACTTGCTGAGAGAGAGGAGGAGATCTCAGTAGCAAAGGGCCTTGAAAAAAATATTTCCATGGTACTAAAAAAATTGAATTAGGAACCTCCTGAGCATGTGATGTGTCAGCTCTTCTGAGTTACTTCATTCCATCTGGGCTCCCTTATATACCGGAGGTGCTCTCAAAAGAGGTCCCTATTCAGGTCTCCTCATTTCAAATGGCATGTACCAGCCAGTTTGTATGAAAAAAAGGCTATTTGTTAAACTTTGGGGACTCATGATCTGTGCTCCAAAAAGACGATGAATACAGCTGACGTTCATGACATTCCTTGCTAGGAACAATTATTTCCTAATTAGTCCTAGACAGCATGTACACTGAAATTTGCTCTGATCCCAGCTGGCAGTAGTGCATTTGGTGTTCCCCAGAAGCTGATAAGGCAGCTGATAACTGATCCTGGATAAGCTGGCTCCCAAAAAGGTGGCATAGCTGGGCAGATGGCACAGACAGTATGAAAACTAAGGCCCGTTCATGGAAAGCTTTGCCCATAGTAACTCCAATTGAGCTGGAGGGCAGCTCCTGGAGGACTTGTCTGTGCCCTTGCACTGGGTATTGGAGATAGGGATCTCCTGCCAGTGTCTGGTTTTAGTGTCTGTGGGGAGCCTCTGGAACCACCTCTGAGGCATTCCAGTGGGGCCAACCCTGCATGACTGATGTCAAGTAGGTAACATGGTCCCGTGGTCCCCTTCTCTGAAGGGTCCTGCTGTTGCCTGTCCCAAGGGCAGGTAGAATTGCTTACTTGTAGCTTTGCCTGTCTTTCAGAGGGGATGAAAAGGAGACATGAAACAGATGACTATCTGTTCCATGGTCTAGTAGAGACCTGTTCTGCTGCGCCAGAGCCATGCCTCTAGAAGGTATTTGGATGTGGTTGTTCTGTGAGTGTCTGATGGGAATGTGAGACTTATAAGTAGTAGCTTTAGCCAAGGACAAATCTGAAGCCCATCATCCCAGGAGATGACAATGTCATAGCCTATGGTACATGCATCAGAGAAGAAGGTATCACTGAGACAAATTTTTCCCATGGTAATCAGTGATTTGAGAAGAGCATGGTGTTGGGTCCTAATTGCCGGAAGGTGAGCAAGTGGTGGGACCAGGTAGCACAGAGTCTCATGGTCAACACAAATAGGGTGCTCCAGATTAAGCAGCCTTGTCTCTGAATTTTACTCTGATACTCTTCACTCTTTGCTTTATTCAGGAGTGCAGAGAGGAAAGTCATTTAATCTGTGCAGACAGCACAGTGTAGCCAGCAGTAATCCATTATTTTCTTTGCCAGTCATTGGAGATTAGCATTAATTGATGGTCATTAGCTGGGAAGTACCTCTAATCAGTCAGCTTTTTATCAAGTTTTACACCCAGCCATTCTAGAAATTACAGTCACCCTGTCTGCCTTGCCATCACCCATGGCAGTTGCATAAACCAGAGAAAGACATAACATTTGACCCCTCTCCCCAAACAATCAAACCCACGTTATTTGCTATTGTTTTTCCTTGCCATCCATTGGACTGCACGGGCTCAGTCTCAGGATTTCATGTGAGGACTTAATAAAATCTTGCTTCATAATTGTCCCCTTTGAGTGCCTAAGAATGATGCTCCAATTTAAAAATGTAATATGCAAATTTAACAGATACATTTATAACTAACATCAGGAAATCACAGTGCAATTTCCATTTAAGTAACTGGAAACTTCCACATCCCAACTTCCCTCTGGCAAAAGAAGTTGAAGCATCATGGCCTTGACATTAGACAAGAAGTCTGTCCTGTGATAGTGAGTACACCATTTACTAGATTTTTACCACTACTGAAGTTAAAAAATCTCCGGAGGAGGAGTCGAGTTCCCAAAGCATGAAGTAGTTAAGCCACATAGTAGAGGAGGGGAGAAAGATGAAAAACAAACCGTTGCTTTCACAAAAACCTTGTGGGATCTTGGCATTACGATAAGGAGGAAAACTGTTCACTTTGGCAGGTTTTGTCTGCAAGATCTCCAGACAGGGAACATAACAGGAGCCAATTGACAACTTTGGCAGGTTGCCAGGCTGTGTCTATCCTGGAAGTGATGTCTGCAGAGAGGGTCAATTGTTCCAGCTTACAAATATAAGGAAAGAGCGAATGCATCTGAATTATGGGGATATTTACTGTTGCATGCAGGTTGTAAGAGTCTCCAGTTAAAAGCATATGTGCTGCTTCTCATCAGCGAACAGCCTAATTTATAATTAATAGTAGAAGAAACTGTTTAATGTGATTTGTTAAGGATCTATTTCATCTGGGAAACAATTTTCTGATTCAGAAAAAAAATGAGTATGATTTCAGAACTAGGTGCTGAAAGGGAAAGTTAAGATAACACTCACATAGAAGAATGGCAAAACGTTAACCGGCTGCTTTCAGAGAAAATTCTCATATTTTGTCCTAAAAGATCATTCACATTTCAAGGGATGGATCACTGAAGACATTTGGGCAGGAGTTAGGTGCTGAATTTAGAGGAAAGGGGCAGGGTCCCAGATACACTTTGCCTGTGATTCATGGTGAGCTGTGACTCCCACACCAGCACCCTGGGTCTTAAGTGATTCTTCTCCACCTCATGTTTGTCATTGGTGTTTCCTTGTCTGTGGCCTCTATTCCTAAATGAGATGGCAGGGTAGGAATGAAATACTTACAGAGCACAAATGTGGATATCCTTATAGTGGCTCCCCTTAAACACTTCTAGGATGCAATTCGTCTCACCTGACTGTAGGCTTAAAAAAAAAAACCAACAATATGGTCATGTGTTCTACAAATGCCCACTTATCTCCATGGCACCTCAAAGGGGAGTCTAGAGAAGTCACTCAGTGCTCAGACACGTACCACAGTTGTGTTATTGAATTCTGGACAACTTTTTTGGTGCTTGACTCTGGAAAATTCTGGGTTTTTTTGCTGGCCAGTGGCTCTTCTACACCAGGGGGAAACCAGAAATAGCGTTCCACCAAGCTCTTTAGTGGTTTGGCAGTATGTGAGAAACTATTGGGTTTGCAATGGTTTGGGAGGAAGGGAGAAATGGCAGGGTGCCACTTCACAGATTTTCTTCCATTTATCATGACTTCTTATTCTTACATTAAACAACTGTTAGAATAACTGCGTGACATTAGGAGGAAAAAATTGTTAGGAAGAAAACAGAGTACGCTTATTTAAAAACAGTGGCACATCATTTGATATATTTTTACATATGAATGAGATCCACTGCTGTAGAATTAACCCAGTTGTGAGGACTGTGGTTTTAGGCAGACAGAGGGTTTTGATGAAAAATGGAGATATTAAGAAATGATAGAGATAAAGACAGTGCAATTGGGGAAGGTTTCTGCATTATCCTTTGAGGAGTCTGTGTGCGCAGGTGATGTGTTAGACTTCTGTGCCTTTCTAGCCTGTTTTTATTATTTGTAATGTTAGAACATTTAGCAGGTTCAGCTGGAAGCACCTTAGTGAGGGATAATCACTTTTCTTTGAGGAAGCACAGCTCATCTGGAAAGGGAAGGAAGCAAATTAATGGAGAAGAGGACCCACCAACTTAATGCTGAAGGCCAGGAGGGGAGCTCCAGTCCCTGGCTGACGTGTTGTCTTTCTCTTATACCTCCAATTTATGGTGAGGGGCTCAGAGTGTGTTCTAAAGCATCCTGTTGAATCCCCGTTTCCATGACCTTGACTTGGAGCTGGCATTCAGCTTACTTTTTGAGGCACCTGGGGTTGAATGAAACCCTGGCTTGTGACTTAGAGGTCTTCTTAGCCAAGAAATACTCAGTCCTAGATACAAGGCACTAAACTAACCCTTCTCTTGGGAATGTCAGAAGGGTTTGTCTAAATGATTCATTATACCTGGAAAAGGAAAACACAATTTTCATGTAGTTAGAGACAATTCCTTGTGAGTTTATATTGCCTGGATTAGACATTTGGAAGAAGATCTCCGTCATCCAAAATCAGGCTAGAAAATTCATGCTGTAGAGGAGCCTATTTCTCTCTGATGACTACCAATGGGGCCCAGAGGTGTCTGACTCAGCTGAAACTGTCTGTACTGCACGTCACAGCTCTCAGGAGAAATGAAGACAATTCAAAGGCCAAAGGCAGTTTATTCATGAGTTAGCTGCCCAAGTGCCTGTGATAGTTCCTGAGGTCCAAGGGCTTGATTCAGTCACCTTAATGAAGGAATATGGTGCTGCTAGAGATTACTGAGGGTTTTTGAAACATTCATAGGAGGCCAGTAGAGACAAAACCTGCCCCTGTGAGCACTGTGACCTTCTAGATCAGCAGCCAGACAGGATGCTCTGGGTCATCTCAAATAACACCCAAACCCTATGTTTAGGGAGATGAATCATAGGCCTGCATAGGCTTAGAAGGTGAGCCATAGATGCTTAGTCCACTGCACTCAGGTGAGGTGAATCTACCTCTAAGGGAACATTGGTTATGAGCTGCTGTTACCTTACTCTGTAGACAGTCATAACCTCCCAGAGAAGATACCATAAATGCTCCAGCTTTATAGATCCATGTGCTGGAGGTTTACAGTTCGGTCATTGCTGTGCTGATCAAAATAGTCGTCACTAAAAATAAGCAATACAAGTAGAATTCACCAGCTTTCATACACACTTCTACAGTGTGCAAGGGATGGATGTCTCCCAGCATATATTCTTTTGAATGCTGATGAACATCCCCCAGCATCCTTCATTTGAAGAAATGGCATTTGAGTGTTTCTTCTTTGCTCTCACCTCAGCGTTCTGCCTTTGAAATCACACTCTCTCTTGTCAGCTTGTTCCTCTCCTGGGCTTCCAGGCAGCTGGTCATGTCAGGAGAGTAAAGTTTAATTGCTTTGACCATGACAAAAGTATAAATGCACAGGAAGAAAGTAGGGAAAAAGGAGCCATGCTCTTCAGTTGTTAATATATTTGAATAGATTATTCATAATAGTTAAAATGAACTAATATGATTATACTTTAAAAGAGATTTTTTTAATAATCTCTCACAATGGAAGTCTATCTTTTTCTTTCTTCTTTTTTTTTTTAATAAAAAAGGTTGGCATAGCAGAGTATCATTATTTTCCTTCCCAAACAAAAAGCCTTATTGTGCAAAACCCTGACTAATAGAAAACAGCTATTGTTATATGTCATTGCAGGTGTTATTTTATGATTAAAAGTCTCTGTGTTCAAAAGATATGGCTTAATTGAAAAAAAAATCCTCAACTCCAAACTTGACTTTTTCATAAGACAAAGATCTTTCACATCTCTGATAAAAGATATGAACAGCATCTTCTTTATGCAGCCTGTCCACATGCATGGTGTGGACAGATTTATTCGTGCTTTGTTTCTGTTGGTGCCCAGCCAGAGGTTTGCTCTCTCAAGCACTTGTTCTGACTATTGCAATAGCAGGGAACTTGCAAGAAAATATACCATTTGAATTCTTTCTTATGATCCAACGTTACTGGAAATACACAAGGAACACTTCTGATCTGCTGCCGTCCTCTGTGGCACTGAGATATTCTTAAGGTAAACCTTTACTCTTGGTTAGGGTTCCTGTGTGGAAGACAACGTCCACAGGAGTTAGATTATCAAATAATAAACCCCACTTCTCTAAGTACTGAGAAAATTTTCCCACTAGCTATGTCACTTTCTAGTTACTTGAATAACCAGCGGTTCAGGGTGTAGTATTTCCTTATAACCACTCCTAAAACCTTCTCATCAGCTTCTTAACATCATATTTGGTGGGAGACAATAATTTAGTCTAATCTGGGAAATGTGGAATGCATTGTGCCCTTGAGGGACTGACCTCCTTCTCACATAGCTGGACAATAAGACAATAATACTCCATGGTTAGCATCCCTGAGGCTGGCCTAGCAAATTAAACGAGCTAGAGGCTGCTCTCCAGCTTTCAAACTCTTTCTTTTTCTTCTCTCAAAGAGGAGGACTGTGTCCAGACTAGCTACTGGGGACGTGTCCCACCTTGTGCTAACCTCCAAATGGTGTCCAGGAGTGTGGGAAAGGGCAAGCTGACCTGACTCATGCTTGCTGCAAAGTTTGGGGAGGTTGAGCTTTTTTAACTCTGACACTTTTCCAGCCCATGCTGCTTCTCAGCAAAGACTCACAGGAGTTGCGTGTGGTTTTGTAGAGCTGACTGAGATTTAACCAAATGTGGTTGGCTATTTTTACAGGGAATATTTCTATTGTAATATTTCTGTCTCTACTATCACACTCTCAGCAATTTACTCCAGTCTGTTATTTTCTTAAAATTGTTTTTCCACATAGATTTAATTGTGACAGCGGGAAGGGAATTCCCAGATTTGGCAAGTCTTCTCTTCCCATCAAAGCCAGGCAATTTTATCCTAAATAGCGACATTGTTAGATTCATCTCTGCTTTCGGCATGGACAGCCTAGGAAAAGCATTTCAGAGTTCTGAGTGTATATAGTATTTTAAAAGCCTATAATATATAATGTACATTCTGAACAGATGTAGTAGGCTATATATATGCATATATGGTATACAAGAATTAGAGAGCCAAATTGACACTGACCAGTCCATGAAACAACCACTAGTGATGAACATTTCATCTTATCCTTCCTCTTGGACGAGATATGCTACAGGTGTGTACAGGATCTGCTGCCTTCTCCTCTGAATTAGAGGTATTGGAGTTTGGACCATGTTACTCTCCAGCAGCTCCAGTCCCCTCATCTCTGTGTTCCTGAGAAGGGAGGGTCAATCCAAGTTACTTTCCTCACCTGCTCTATTTTCCTTTTGAGCATGTCCTCCCAATACAGAGAGGTGGATACCGGGCAAACTCTCTTCCACAACAGCCTTAAAGTTGCCCTGCACAATTGGGTGAAATTCTCTCCTGTTCTCTAAAGCGGTTCTGGAAATGTGGAGAGATGAGTTCCACAGGGAGTCTATCAGAAACTCTGTTAAAATATACTATTCCCAGATCCACAGTCATGATGGTGTGATGACCTGAGAGGCAGTGAGTGTATTGCTGACTTCCTGCAAGATTTTCGTTCCTTTGGAGAAGTTCTAAATAATGAAGTGCTGCACCTTTAAAATTTTCCCATCCGATCCCACCTCATTTATCCATGTATTGCACCATATCAAATGCTGCCTTGTGATCTCCCTGCCTCGGAGCTCTCCTTCTTCTGCTCTCCTCTGTGATGATAAAATCATAGTGGTGATAAAA
Organism: Gallinago undulata; assembly: GCA_026546715.1. Lineage (NCBI taxonomy): Eukaryota > Metazoa > Chordata > Aves > Charadriiformes > Scolopacidae > Gallinago > Gallinago undulata. The sequence goes on along the minus strand of JAOTQQ010000012.1, from coordinate 4,231,964 downwards.
TCATAGAATGGTTAGAGTTGGAAGGGACCTTCAAGATCATCAAGTTCCAACCCCCCTGCCATGGGCAAGGACACCTCCCACCAGACCAGGTTCCTCAAAGCCCCATCCAGCCTGGCCTTGAACCCCTCCAGGGATGGGGCATCCACAACTTCTCTGGGCATCCTGCTCACCACCCCCACAGTAACGAATTTCTTCCTGTGATGCTTGGCAGAGCACAGCTCTGATCCCACCACCATGTGACTGCGTGATAGAAACAAAACTGTGTTGTTGTTTGGAGTCCTCTCTAGTCCTGCGATGCTGAGGCCATGTGCGTTGTTCTCACATGCTTTCACATCAGAGATAAACAGGATGGAAATGGGCAGATAGAAGAGCTTCATGCACAGTCACAGCTCTGAAAAAATCATCATGGCAATTAATGAGCAGATTAGATTGTACTGGGTTCACTGGAATTGAGTCACTTGAAGCCACATGCTTGTGAGAGGAAGTACAACTGCATTTTTAATGCAGATATCTCTAATTACCATATAGAAATGAGTTCTCTCCACTGGAGACTAACACTTATCATGCTCTGTATCTGATTAAGATGAAGCCTGGTAGATGGAAGTGGTACTGGGAGGTCTGACCCAGATAGCTGATAAGCCTGCTGTAGCCTAATTGCAGATGAAGTGATTAATTGAAGAATTACATTAGGGATTAAATTTTACCCTTGGACTTTTGCTTGTCTGACAAGGAGGTGTCTCCAGGCCTTGTACAGGCAGGTGAACATGGATTTCTTTTTTCCTGGGGTCTCCTGGGAGGGGAAATCTGTTGAATTCTGGAAGGTGGCAGAACAACCCTGAAAACTTTCTGTCTCCAGAGGAGAAAAGAGAGAGACCAGCAAGGTCTGAATAAGGGAGCTCAGGTCCCAGGAGCAATACAGACTCGTCGCTTCCCACGCTGATTTATCCTCCTTCATGGCTCTGTCTTTCTGGGTCCAGAACTAAGATATGCAGATGTTTTGGAGCAAAGGATTGTGTCCCTTCTCATGGATCTCAATGTAATGAACCAAGGTCTTCTCAGGGCTCTACAAACACGTAGGCTGGGTCAAGCTGTCCATCTGTGGGCTTTTTTTTTTTTTCATCACTAGTCTGGGTATGCCTTAGCAGTTCAGGCTTGTGAAGAACTGTATGGATGTTGCTTGTAAAGCCCCATAGGGAGCTTTGTCTTTTCTTCTTTGGTGGCTTCAAAGCTGATTCAGTATCCCTTAAGGGAGGCATTCAGGCTGAGAGCTTGTGGGAGACTTTACAGTGAAACAAAGTTCAGTCTAAAAATGTCTTCAATCTAAGATGGAAGTATTTAATCTAGGTTTCAATGAACTTTCCCTCAGGTCTTAAATTTAAGCCTTAGGTGCTGGAAGCTGTAAGTTTCCCAGCCCCATGATGCTCTACAGATAAGAGGCCAAGGACATTGGGCCCTCATAACCTCTGAATGACTAATGAGACCAATGAACATGCCAGCTTCCCTCAACACCTACAGATACAGGCAATTCCAGGCCACCAGAAACCCTGGATTTCTTTTTGTTTGTTTGCCTAAGTTTGTGTTGACTTCCTTCTGAGTCAACACTGACCCCAGATAAAAATAAACATGAAACATTTTTCTTTTTCCCTGTCACTCCAACACATCACACTCACAGACATATCTACTCCTTTCCCTGGCAAGCATCCTGAAATTCATATGAACTCGGGAAAACGAGGAAGCCCTGTTTTTCTGCCAGATTTAGCAATTGGTTACAATCTGTGCAACTGCTAAAAATCATCTTCAGCTTTGAAGGCTGAATAGCAGGTTGAAGGCATCTGCTTCAGGAAGAAGCAGCCTGTGTAGCCAGCAGCTTGTCTGCTTTCTCTAGATGCACCGTTTAGTTTGATAAAAGATATTGTTTGTACTTCTTCTCTGGCCTAGGAACTCTATTTGTGACAGTCCTTCTGTGGTTCCCGGTGCTAATATTAGACAATGTTTGTCTATGAAGTACTTGCTGTCCTAACAAGAGGTTCAGCCTGGTTCAGGGACCCCTTTGCAGCATCTTAAGGCCAATCTAGGGTTTGGGGAAAGCTTATTACCTGTATTAGTGGGGCGTGCAAAGCCACAGTTTATAATCCAGGCAATGTGATTTATACACTTAACTCAGCATGTGGTATAAAAGCTTTTTTTGGCCAGGGAGATTTGTTCCTTTATATTCTCAGTGGCTAAAGAACACCTATGGCTCCTGGCTTTGCACTGAGTCTTAAAAATAAACGATGGGGTGCACAGATGCTTGGCTTCACCCCATAGGTTTTGCTTAGATTTTTTGTATCAACCCCAAGAACCAGCTCTGAACCTGTTGCTGGAACAGATTTGTGTCGTGTAATGGATACAGTGAGAAGTAAAGCAGAGGCAGGTGGGAGTGGAAGAGGGAAGACTCCTGTGTAGTCCATTACGTGATATGATGAGCAAGATGAAAATGGCTTCAGGAAGGCATTTATTTGTGGTCTGGTAGGGGAAAATTCTTGAGGTTTCTTATAGACTCCAGTATTTGCAGCAACACAGACAGGATGCCAAGAGGCTGCTCAGAAGCATGGACCCTGTGTGTGAGCAGCAGAGGGGCAATGGAGCAGATGGTGGCACTGAGCAGTGGAGATCAAATGAGAGAAAGCAAAGCTACTGCCCTCAGTGATTGGGGTGTGGGCATCACAGCTGATGATGGAGCCATTCCTCAGTGAAGCCATGGCAGATGCACCAACTTCTGCCTCGCCATATGAATTCTGGGGTGGGATTATCTCATTGAGAGCTTTAAGATTCTCTCCTGTGCAGCTCAATGACATGAGTTTCATCTGGACACTAGGCAGGGCATCCTGGGGACAGCTTTTGTCATTACCCAGGTGACTGGGTTTTCACCTTTTCCCAGGGCATTTGGCTTTTGGAAGAGACTGGAGACCTGGGTGTCAGACCAGGCATCGCTAACATCCCTGTCTCAAGCCTGAGCACATTTTCATAGGACAAGAATACAGAAGGAGACATGCTCTGCATTAAGCATCCTATTGTGCTGGTATTGTGCTAAAATTTGAGGCATATTTAGAGGATGGAGGGATGAATACAAAGACACTGCTGAGATTTCTGGGAATGATATTTGAGCATACTACCTCCAGGCTGCAGGATTTTGGTTTTTCAGTAGGTTACTCTGTCATCAGAACAACTCCAAGCCACATATCTCTTTTAGTTGCACTTCTTGAGAACATTTTATTGCTGTCTGTGGAGTCAGCATGGTTCTCGCACGCAACCGAGTGCAAGGATGTGTCCTTTAGGTCTTGCTCAGAAATGTGACAACAGAGAGCATCTTGGATGAGACCCAGGTTTAACAAGTCAGAAATGTGCTGGCAGCCGTGGAGGTGAGACATATGGTCTCCCTTTCCTCCTTGTCTTCCCCAGTGTCGATTGGCTTCCTTGCATGTTACAGAAGACTTGTTGCAATCACAAGGTCAGAGATGGACTTCTTATCACCCTCCCTTCCTCTCCTGATGTTACTTTTTCTTGTTCAAGGTGCTCTGTGCTGAAAAGTCCAGGGAAGGACAGGTATAATTCTCAGTGGGGTTTATTTTGGCGTGGAGTTACTCAGTTGTACTGCTGCTGGAACGGTGCAATGGGTGAGAAAGCAATAGCCCAACAGGAGATTATTAACTGGGTTCAGCTGTGTAGGTGTGAGGTATCACTTCGCTCCCAACCACCATCAGGACCTGGAGACTGGGAAAACAAGTTTAGAAACATTGCTTCCTTGCTGCTGACTACTGATTGCTTAGTTTTATAGGGCAAGCTGAACTGTCAATATGCTAACAATCCTAAAAAAACTTGCTGAAAGGAGTTCTGAACAGCCTAAGTTTCTCTAAAGCCATGAGATATTTTTGAGCATCCTTTTCTGGGATGGGTTGACATTTTTCGTGGGGAAACTGGCTTCTGATTGGACAAGATGTGGGCGAGAGCTCCTGTGGGGATAAGATAATCCATTGCACAGCTTGTCAAATTCCCTGTTGATGCCTGCTTTGAGTCAGGATGGGGTGAGCATGAGGCTTAGTGTTTGGCTGGGCTTGTTTGCAAACACTTATTTGTGCACTCCGTAATGCAGTGAGAAAGACCTGAAGGAATTTTGGGGGTCTGAGAATTCACTGAGCAGCTTTGCATCTCTCAAACAGAATGGTGGAAAATTACTCAGAGGGACACAGCGGCGCCTGTGTGCGTGTTCTTGGGAAAGCTGCAGATAACTGATTAATGAGTGTGTTTTGACATTGCAAACTCCTTGGAGAGCTCCTCAGGAGGCCTTAGGGGATGTGAAGAAGGAAATGGTTCACTAGAAAGAGAAAAAGCTGGAGCCAGCTTGACCTGCAGAGGGTCTTAGGTTAAGAGGAGGGCTTGCAAATGCAGTGGGAGATGTCAGGGGTCCAGGAACAGGGGCAGTCAGCAGAGACATTGCAAACATGCTGTAAGCAGACCAGGGATAGACCCTTAGTGAGGGGAGAGACAGGCTGTCCCTCCCCATAACCAGCAATAGCAGTTTCTAAACTGCACAACAGTTTTTCCAACACTGGTGCACAGGTAATGATGCTCTCTGTTTCATGAAGTTATTTGGTCTCCAGATAAGAAGAGTCTCCTGGGAGCTATGGAATTTTATCTTTGGTGCTTTGTCAGTGATCTGAAGCCTTGAGTCCCTTCAAGAGCTTTTCAAGGTGTTTTGAGGAGATACCACCCAGGATTATGTATAAAGAGGTCTTCCTGCTCTCTTTTTGGACAGGCTATATGGGGAGATGTGGAATAAGTGAAGAACAGGGATGCCAACACCCACTTGAACTTTATTGCAGAACTTTGGTTTCCGTGTCTGTAAGGAAACAGGGATAGAACAGGAGACTCCAATCCCCACCAGTCCTACCAGCTGATGGCCCCTCGAGCACAGATCATGCAGTATGTTGAATCCTGAAAGGATTTCAAACTCAGTGATAGGGAGGATGATTCAGCCTTCTGAAAGCTTTCGTGGTGTGAACCTACCCTAGGTAGGAAATGAAAAGCTGAGAGAAGATTCATCCTATCTTCATATAGCAAGGTACTGTGTCCCAGAATATATAAGTAGATGATTGGTAGGAGACAAAGTTGTAGCATTTTGGGATGAAACCAGGCTGATCCTGGAATCCATGACTGTCCTGCTTTGCTCTGGGTATTTCACAGGGGCAATAAACAGCTTCTGAATGGCGAGGAGGCGGGAGTGTAACAAGTGAAGCTTGGGAAAGTGATGTTTATAGACAATGTTCTACTGTCACTGAGGAATTTCTGATGGGACAGAGGGGTGCAGAGCAGTGGCTGGTTTCTGTACATATCTGTAATTTGTGTTTAGCGTTTTGCAGATTTCACTTAGTGTTTAGCAGTTTAACACATTCATTTTTGTCCTTTAACCTTGATTCCTTTTAGACACTCACCAGACTAATTTATGTTCCATTCTGATGTTTTAGTACTTGCTCCAGACAGCTAAATGGATGATGTGTCAATTTGTAGGCTGTTTAAACCAGAAAGGAGCCACTAAGCCTTTCCCTGTAAAACTTTTGTTGTCTCTTAGTAATGAAGCATTTTAAAAAACCTCAGTCTTTTACCTTAATAAGTGACTTCCTCGCTTCCCTGATTTCCATCTGCTTTTCTTGGGATTGCCTCCTGGATGTCTGTGAGGAAGCTGAGTGTCTTGACTCATCCTTCCTTTGCAGTTTCCAGGAACCATAGAATGGTTTGGGCTGGAAAGGACCTTAAACATCATCTAGTTGCAGCCTCCCTGCCCTGACCAAGGACACCACTCACCAGACCAGGTTGCTCAAAGCCCTGTCCAGCCTGGGCTTGAACCCCTCCAGGGATGGGGCATCCACAGCTTCTCTGGGCAACCTGTTCCAGTGTCTAACCACACTCGCAGTAAATAACTTCTTCATTATATCTAATCTAAATTTCCCCTCTTTCAGTTTAAAACTGTTATCCCTATGCTCCCTGATAAAGGGATGGAAACATCCATGTTCTTGCTGTGGCTTCACAGTCAGTCTACCTGGTGTCCCAGCCGTGGCTGTGCAAAGGAGTTAATGACAGCACAGTCCTTCCATAATTTCATTCCATGGTCTCCTATACGGTTTCCTATACTCTTCCCATTCATACAGAAAGATATCAAGTAGTTAAACAATGTGTTTTTATACATCAGAACAAGGTGTTAGAACAAGCAGATTTTTCCACACTGTCGGAACTAGTTGCAAGTTACTCAAAAGTTAATTTACTCCAAGAATGCGTTAGGGTTTGGGCAGCGATGGGAGACTGTGAGTGGGCAGTGAGTTTGCTGATTTTGTCAATCTCCAGTTAGAGTCACTTGTGGAAACCAGAATGTTTCTGCTGGGATTGCCAAGGGCTTGCCCTGCAAACCCCAGGGCTATTTGATCTCAGGATTGCTGTGTAGGGGAGTGCATTGAGTTTCATTTAAGGAATATTTCCACAAAGCTAATCCTGTGCTCCTTATTCCTCCTCCACACAGAAAATAGCATAGAAAATGCAAACGTCAGACGTTCCATTGCTGCTAGTGTCAGAAGGTGCAATGCTACCTCTGCTCTCTAGATCTCCCTGTAGATTTGCCTTATGATGGCAAATATCTCATTTCACACATGTTGACTCTGGCTTCATCACCTCCCAGAGAAACAGCTCCTTCAGTTGGATGGAATTATATTGTTAAAGCTGTTTATCTCTTATTTTTTAAAAGTGAGTCAGGGAACAGCCTCAGAGGATGGGGGCGTGTGTGTTTATATTGTGGGTTTACTTTTCTCTCTGAAACACAAAGATAAGGCCAGTGTCTACCACAGAGTGCAAGAACATAGATCCAAAATAGACTCCAGCGTGACCATTCCCTTGTTCTTCCCTCCTTAGATGGCTAGCAGACAGAAAGGTTGTTAAACGCTGGAGTTGGGGAAATTTCTCTCAGTTTGACTCAGCTAACAATTTCATATTAAATTCAGAACGGCAATTTGAACATTGATCAAAGCATTATGACAGCTGCCAGCGTTTGATATAAACTTTTTGTTGGAAAAAGTGGTAGAAGCAGTACAGCTTATATATTGGTGGATAATGGATTTTAAATTGCACAGTGTCACTCTGAAAGGGGTTGGTATTTTTGCTGAGAACTCTTGCTCTCTTCCTTCAGACCACATTATGTTGATGCTCCAGGGAAAATGGGTTTTCGGGACCAGTTTCCTGGCCTCACTGAAGCCCTGTTGAACTGAAAATATGTAACAAGGCCTTGAGCTGACAAAAAGAAGCCTTCAAGGCTATTTTTTTCCCCTTTATCATAGCCTGAAGTCAGGAAAGAATTTCAATACAAGCGAAGTGCTGGTGCTTACAGTTTTCTGGCATGTGCTACATGTGTTACAGCTATGCAGTTTTAGATTAGGAGGTGTTGTGGTGGTGGTTGCAGCTGTTATGACAGATTTGCTCTCAGTAATGTCTCGGACCCTCAGCTGTGTGTGGAGCAGGTCCCACACGAGCTGTTCACAGCCACATCAAAAACACAGACCAGGCGTGATTTACCTGACAGCCTCAGCTGGATGGCTAAAACTGGACCAGTCCCCCTCAGCTCCCTTGTTGCCAACAGAGAGAAACAGACACTTATAGAGGCTTAAAAATGTTGTTTGATGCCTCCTTTAAGATGAGATAAGCCATGATCTGGACTCTTGATGATGTTAACTCGCTCTCTGTTGACCACAGAAGGAGCGGAGGATATTTAACTAAAAGAGACTTTTCTATCCAAGTGCCATGACCTGGATGCTATGGCTGCAGTATTTCATTCTCAAAGGTAACAAGTGACCAGGGTGGTAGAAATCACTGATTTGACAGAAGCAGGTTTTGAAGTTAAACCATTCCAGAGACATTGGGTCATAAAAAGAGCCCTGTGTCTAGCGAGTGAGTCAGCTGTAGCTGTTACACACCGCTGCAGAGCAGAGCTGGCTGTGATTACAGGGTTGAAGGTGGTGATCCAGCAGCAAGGTTCAACTGATGGATGGCAACCTGGTGCTGCTTTTACTCGTACACCCCCTGACCTGCCAGTGAAAACCTGTGTTCAACCAGTCTATCACCTCCTGGGGAAGGATGGGGGAGAGGTGAGGCCCTCTCTGCTGATTTGTGTGACCAGAATGTAAGAAAGCTCTGATCCCACCCTCTGCTCACTATGGTTTGGTCTGTCTTGTCTTCAGGAATGTATCAGCTCAATGGGTTTTATGTTCTTCTGGATTTTGTTTGTTTGTTTGTTTTCCTTTTTTTTTCCTGGTTTGCTTCAATTATTACTACCAGCAGTACTCCACACAATGAACACTTTAATGTCACCTGGTCTCACCTGTGTTCTTCTCACACAGACAAATAGCTTTGCTCTGGGAGAGCAGGTTCTGGTAAGTGCAGTAGTCGCGGTGTAGGAGATGCTCCTAAATTGCTAAACCACAGTTTTAAATTGTCTGGGCAGCAATACAGTGGAGTAAGTGGGGAAAAGTGACTTGGGTTAAGCTTTGTGTCTCCAAGTCCGGAAGAAGGTATTGTGCAGAGAGGAATTTCTGCAAGTGAGGCCACATTGTGTTTGGTTCCAGCAGCATTGCTGTGACGTTCAGAGCAGGATTACGTGAGGGTAGTATTGTGTGACTCGTGTACCTCCATCGGGCTTTATGCTGGTGAAGCCAGTACCACCATCTCCGTAGCTTCCCTCTATCCACACACCACAAGTGTACACATGCACAGGTGGCCAAATAGTCAGGCCATCATTTTCTTATGGCATACTCTCTCTCTCTCCATCCATTCCATATAGAGGATGCCAACATACACTCTGTTTCTTTGGTGCCTCAGGTAGATGGATACACAGACAGGTAGATACGCAGGAGGCACCTCATCAAAACAGTACAATATTGCTTTGTCTTACCAAACCATGGGGCTGAAGTACAGAAAAAGGGCAAAGTGAGTATTATTTGTGTTAGATCTTATTTTAGTTCCATATATTCTTTAAATGAGATCCAATTCCACAAACAAATTAAGCTGTGATTCACACCAGTATGATTTGCAAATAATCGAATGGGTGTCAGGTAATGTTTTGGGTGTACACTGATATAAATCAGAGCAGGATGATTCATTGGGATTATAATTGACTAAAACTATATAAGAGAAGAGTAGAATGTGAGAGTGACATGCCTCTAGTGGGGACTTCCAGCCCCCATCATAGCCTCTGCAGATCTATTTCATGCTGTGAATGGTACCAAGAAACCATCAAATTGAAGGGTTTCATTCATGTGCCAGGCATCCCCTGTCATTTCAGACCTCCTAAGGTATTCCTTGTGGCCTCTGGCTGCTTCCCTGCAAGGTCCACATACAAGCCGTTTGTCATATCAGTCAGCTGGGAATATGTCTCTGATGCTCTGGGGCATCTCTCATGGCACGAGACACCCACGTTTTGGGAAGAAGAGGCAGAGAGAACTTTGTATTTACAGGAAAGACAACACTCCTGCTGTCAGCTTTTGTAGAAATGATATGAAAAAGAGACAGTAAATAGTGAGGTGTTTGAGTACCTGAGATTTATTCACTTATTTTTTTAAGTAATATGTTGTTTTATTTCCACTCTTTCCTTTGAAGATAGATTTTTTTTTTTAATATTTTTTTCTGTTTACTTTGTATAAAATTTCAGTAACACAGTTGGTAACATTAAAATTCAGTGTTCAACTTTGCAAAATAAATTTGTAGTGACAGCCTGATTCAGGAGATGTTTTCCTCTAGAAGGATAATGATATCATCAGTGGTTTTCTCCTCCCACTTATGCCACTCAGGATCAAAAGGACCTCCATAAAAAACAATAGGCGTGACTCATCGTTACATTATACTAATATAAAAGAAGGGATACACCAATGAAATGATCTCAGTGGACTTAAGCAGGTACAGAATATGGGTCATTTCTGTGCTGAGGCATGAAGGGTGAATTCATCTCACTTGTCACTGAGGTTCCCTCTATCAGAGGAAATGGTACAATCAATGGAGTCCCATGTGCCTAAGGAAGGACTCTGTAAGAGGACAGGTCAGTCACGGCTTCAGAGCACCCGTTCCTCTCCACTGAGCTGAGGAATGGAGTCTCTATCAAACCCTTTCTCCACCAAAGCAGACAAAGACATGTTTAAGCTCTCAGAGAGTTACTGGAGGAATGAATAGACCAAACCAGGTTGAAAAACGCGCTCACTGCCATCTGTCACTACCTGCTAAACCTGGCAATAGATCAGTTATATATAGCTATATAATAATATATTGCTGATCAGGACAGAAAGTGGCAAAAAAAAAAAGTCTGGGAAAAGCTGTAGTACTGATTCATGAGGAACCTGGATCGTTGCCATCTGATAGCTGGGCACTCGCTGGAGGATCCTTCCTGCATTATTATGAAGTTAGATAGTAGTTTCCAGCAAGAAGGTATGGCCAAGAGTCAGTTAAACTCACTGATTTCTCCGCAGAGCTATGGATCTCTGGCAGCATCAGGGAGGGAAAAATATGCATATGTGAAAAAGACAGAAGAGGGCTTTTTCCAGCTTTCCTGTGTCTGACCCTGAACTGCCACTGTCTGTGTTTTTGTGCCTATTTGTATCAAACCTTGAATAATTCCCTTTCAATTTTCAGCTGAACACTAATTTGACCAGCTAATTTTTCTTTACTTACTGTGTATTTGTGCTGGAATAACACAAGCCTGTAATGACTCTTGATCCAGGCTGCATTGGAGTTAGCTAAAAAACGCATAAGAGAAGACTGCAGATAAATCATAAAGTGAAATCCTACTTTATTTACCTTCTTGTACATGAAAGAAGTGGAGAAATTAACTGAAAACCAAAGTTGTGTGGAGATTGTCATGGGCAGTGTCATGAGACAGCTGTGGGCTCCTTGCTGTAATGAGGCAAGCTGGCTCGAGCATCACCTCACAGGCTGGCAACATAAGAAAAGGAGGCAGGGGCAAAGCAGAATAATTGCCAGATAATGAAGGGATGGACAAAGGGCAGCTCGCTGTCTGCAGATGAGATCTGACTTCTAAGCTTTCTACACAAGCAGAGCCTGTTAGTCACTTATTTCTGCAGCCTGTATGGAGCAGAGGCATAGAATCACAGAATGGTTTGGTTTGGAAGGGACCTCAGAGTTGCCTGGCTCCAATACAGCAGCTGGGCTGTAAGGATTTGTATTCAGGTGAATCCCCTCTCTATTTAGGCAGAAAGCTTGCTAGACCAGAGGTTTCTGCAACTTAGCTGAGACATAAGTGATGTTATTTTTTCACTAATGGAGCTAAGGTTTGAAATACCCTACCTGAGCACAAGGATGATCATCACAGTATCCAAAACCTCAGTGAGGTGGAGAGGTAGCAAATATGCAAAACCTGTTCTCTCTAACACGTGGGAAGATGGTGTGCACTGGTAACCCAGGGGATCTCGTATGTAAAAGGTATTACGTGTGTGCAGTCTCTGGGCAAGTAAATAAAGTGTTATATTACTATATTCCAAGTGCTTGCAACATGGTCTGGATTTTTAATTAAGAGTCTGGGAAGTAATGAACAGGACAAGAGGTCTGAGGGGAAGATTGTTGTTTCCCAGTGGCAGTGTCCTGCTGTTCATGTTGTTCTTCACTCTCAACCGTGAATGAGGGACAGTAATGATGCTACTAATAATATTCTCCTTGCTGGCTCCTGAGGGATAAGGATAGCAGAGCAGAGACTGTCCTGCACACTGGAGAATGGATTTTAGGCTGGTAACAGGTGAAGTGCAGGGAATGCACAATGTGTAGGACAAGAGGAAACGGCCTCAAGTTGTGCCAGGGGAGGTTCGGGTTGGATATTATGAAAAATTTTTACACTGAAAGGGTTATTAAGCCTTGGAATGGGCTGCCCAGGGAAGTGGTTGAGGCATCATCCCTGAAGGTATTTAAAAGACAGGCAGACATAGTGCTTAGAAACATGGTTTAGTGATGACTTTTATCAGAGATAGGTTGGTGGTCGGACTAGATGATCTTAAAGGTCCTTTCCAACCTGGACAATTCTATGATTCTATGAATGGGAACCCCAAGGAATATGTAGGTGTAGGGGAAATAGGAATGTCATGGGTGATATATCTGGGACTACGAATTGCACAGTGATGTGTGTCAAACTCCTTTCCCCGTGTAAGAATGGTGGGATTGAGTGCAAAGGGTCACCCAAGAAGAAATGTCCATGATGTCCTTGCTGATATCTCCAAAAGAGGCTGGGAAGGTGGGACCCACCTGCTGCTGGAACCCACAGGGGTGATATGCCCTGGGATTGCTGATGCTGATGACACCATTGGATTCTCTCATCTCCATCTTCACACAAGACACTCCTTTCTAACTTGCCTACCAGGCATGTGTCTGCTCCAGAGCTTATGACACATCTCAGCCCAAAAGCCGAGTCAGAAAAAACTCAGGGTTACTTTTGATGGAGTTTTCTTACTTCAGTTCTGCAGCCAAAGCCAGCAGTTTTACAATGGAAAACTGCACTGTAACTGTGGAATGTTTTCCTTGGCATTATGTATAAGTTATAACCATTTTATAGCTTGCTTTCTTTTTTTTTTTCCCCTCCTCTCAGCATAATCATATTAGAAAAGCACAGGGCACAGAAAGCACAGAGCATAAAAACCCCACACTCAAGTCGTCACCACCCTCTGGCTTTCTCTAAAGAAATAAGCATATTATCTTCCATTCCTGGGAAGTAATTTGATGAAGGTGGACCCCGGACAGTGCCATTTTCTGTCCTCCTTGCAATCAGGCCTTAGGGCTGCGATCCCAGCGTGTGACACCTGCTTGTACTACAGAAGATGTAACAGCGAGCTCCTGCTTGCCCATCCCTTCATTCCCTCGCAACCATTGCTCCTTCCTGCTGCCTCCTCTCCTCACACCACCAGCCCGTGAGATGAAGCTCAAGCCAGTTTGCCTCCTAAGAGCCCACATCTGTCTTAGTCTGCAAGTGTGCCAGTCTCTGCTGCAGAGAGAGACACAACCTCAGGGGCTTTCTCTCTCTTTTTCCTAGTGCTGCCCAATGCTGTGATAAAAGAACAGAATAAAGAAAACTCTTCGTTTAGGAAATGACAGAGAGAAGGAAAGCGGGTGACTAACGCAGGATAATCCAAGCACTTTGACAGCCAATGAAGAGCAGGAGGTAGAGGGGAGGTTCATAAATACAAAGCAGTTTTCTTTGGCTTTGCATAAAATTATAATGTGATACGGTACTTGTGATACAGAAGAGCCACACACAAGTGATGCACCTGCTGGTGTTTAGCACCTTTGGAGCCCTCCATGGTTTGGTTTCTCACCCTGCCACCCGACGGGGATGTCTCAGACACCCTGGACCATCTCACGTGGAACTTAGCAGGGGTGTTTAGATAAGTCAGTCAACCCAGTTCTGAGCTTTAGCTTAGGAGATATCTCTTTATAATCGATCTGAACCAGCCTCCAAGCTCCTCTCAGGGCCAATGGGAATATTGTCATTGTCCCTACAGCCTGTGGGAGCTGCTGGGGTCACCCAAAGGCAAACACCTATGTCTGGACTGGATAAACAACTCTCTGGACTGTGCTCACAGCATGGATGACACCTCCACTGCCTACCATGAGGATGGAGATACCTGCCCCTCAGACACACCTGCGTCCTGACACCTCAGCTTAGGTGTCCTCAGTGAGGTGGATCCTGATGTACAAGCATGAGCCTGACCTCCCCTTGGAGAGGGGGAGGAACCAGTGCTTGGTACGCTGATCCTGGAGTGGATTTGAGATCTCTCCTTAGGTTAGGACACAGGTGGGACAGGAAGCCTGCTGTGTTGTCATACAGCAGCAAAAAGATACGTGGGAAACCAGCAGCCTTTTGAAAGCCCATTTTGAATCCCATGCAGCGAATGCCCTCTGTGTGACAACAGCCACGTGCATTTGGCACGGTCTCTGCAGAGTTTAATGTGAGTCTTTCACGTGATTTTGGAGACAAATGTTGATCCGGTCCCAGCAAACCCAATATTCTCATTTCAAGATGGGCACAGATGGGATATATATAGCACACTCAAGGGGGTATTACAGACACTGTCATGCAAAAAAAAAAAGTCTGCAAACAGTAAAATAACTGAGCTGAGACAGTTTGATAGTTTGGGTTCTTGATTCAGATAGGAACAACTAATAAATAACACCACTCAAAATGATGCTGATGAGTAATTGATAGGGAAGAGCATGTGATCCTTCCTAGCTGAACCAAGGAGCAGGAGGTCTGATGTATTTGTTTTTTAATTGGCTTTGACTGCACAGTCTTTCGGTTTTATGCTGCAGATGGGACTGCTAGTAATAACTTCGCAAGGAGCCTGTCCTGTATGAATCATAAATGTCTTGTGGCGAGAGGCTAATAGCATTTCAGAACGTGTGGGAAGGGCTGATTTATTGAGGGAGTCACATGATGAGTTTTAGGTCTGCAGAAGCTCGAGGTTTTCCTTTCAATCCAAGCAGGTTGGAGGGAGTGGCAGATTTGAGCTGATTCATTTTACATCTCTGACTCTATGAGCTCAGCAGAAGAGATAACAACGTGCATCCTAGAAGATTTATGATGTTGGCAACTTTGCTACGATATTTTTCTGCAACTTTTTCTTTTCATTGCTTTGCAAGCAACTTCCCGATACTTGCCGATGCTGACCAAAGCAAAAATGCTTTGAAAGGCTGTGTGCACCAAATGGGGGAAAAGAATGAGGGTGAGCAAGCCAGCTGTTGTGAAGAAGGTGAGAGTTAGCCTGGAGAACAGCACAAAGGTGGAGACGTATTGCTAGTCACAGATTTTTATCAGTGAGTGTGTAAAACACGCAAAACGAGTTGCTGTAGTAAAATCAATCAGCAAAGCTGAAACAAAACCTCCAAGCAGCCTTGGATGCTTGTGTCTTTGCTGTGTGCTACCTTCTCCCAGGCACTGAACTTTGCATACACAAGATGGAACTTGGGACCAGTGCAAGAACAGCACTTTCCTACTCCAATCCCATGACTATTTTCCGCGCAGATTCCTATGCCTTCAAACCATTTAGTCTTTGCAGCACGTCCCAATGGTAGCAGGCCATCTGTACTGCTTCTACATCCAGCCCTTGTCCTGGACTCAACAAGACTTTCCTCAGGTGAGCCATCTCTCCCCTTCTCTGGGCAGGCTGTTCACTGAATCATTTTACCTGGTAGGTTGGTCCTTGTTGCTCCAGCCTGTGAACTGACCACCCCTTGGAAATCTCTGCGAGTTCAGTCACTCTTTCCTCCCATACCCCTCTCTCTGGCACCCAGTTTTTTCACATCCCCGAAGAACGTCCTCCTGGCAGGATCCTATCCAGTTGGAGTCATCTTCTTTGCACTCCCAATAAAAACTCAATACTTGCCCTTGTGATGAGCACACTCACCTGACCGACTGCAGAAGGCAACTCGGAGCTGCTACGGACTTGGCAAAGGAAGTCTTAGCTGTCTCTGTTCTGGTGCTAGGCGTGTGGGACATGAAGAGTACAATGCCACACAAGGACCAACAAATAAGCATAAAGTTTCTGGAAAAATAGAAATTGAGGATAAAGTGAGTGGATGCTGAATTGGCTGGAATTTGGAGGCTCCTGGCAGAAATCAAGGCAGTATTATCACCACACGCAGGGGAGCAAATGCACCTGAGTTTCTCCCAAGGACTCACCTGGGGCCTCAGGTCAAACTGAGGCCAAATTCAGCCACCAAAACACATGGAGATAACTTGTAGGGTAAAAGACTGAAGTGAATTAGGGTTGTGAGACCTGTAAGTGGTGCTTTTGGAAAGAAGAGAGTTTTAGAGCAGGAGTGGGCAGCTGCTAAATGGCCACCATCCTTCCAGTTTTTCACACATTCCCTTGCCTTTGATGGTTGTTTTTGCTTTCAAAGCTTCAGTGACCACCAGTGCAGTGTGGCTTGGGGAGGACGTGCTTTAACGAGCTCCCCATTTTCTGATGGGGGAAGTTGGTTCTTCAGATGCCCCCTGACTGCAAAACCTGGGAGAAAATACCTTGAATGTTTTAAAGGGAAAGTGTGCTTTATTACAGGTGAAGCAGAGGGACTCATGTGCCCAAAGCTCATTTACCTTTTCCAGTGGCATGAATGGGTCTAATGGAAGATATTGTCCTTAGTGGGAAGCTGTACAAGCCGGGAAAGCATCTTTATGCCAATATGGCCAAAGCTGATGCAGTTTTTGAAGCCTGAAATAAGTCTGTTACATGCTGGCTGAGCAAGTTGGAGGGGAAACATAAGAACCATGGTCACTGAAGTGAGAGACAGGTATTTGCTTCATGGGCTGCTGGTCTCACATAAAGAAAGCCACCAACTGGGTGGGAACAGGTAGCGTGTGGCAGTTAGATTGACCCGGAGATGTGTTAAGCAGATTTTTTCCGTGATGTATAAGGGAGAAAAGAACAACCACTAAGAATCACTCATTTTCACAAGCCCATATTTACAAGGCGTTCATGATAGGACTAGAGTTTGTAGACATAGGCAGAAATGGTCCTAGCCTCCTCCGCTGACCCACAAATGCTGGAGAAATTGGGGGGAAGAAAAAAAAAAGGAAGCATCAGGGAAAAAAATCCTGTGATTTGATGTAGGAGTTATTTTTAAAATCTTTTTTTTTAAAAAAAAAAAATAATTTGGTCAATTTTAAAACAAAAAATATCACTTTTTAGAATTTGAAATGCCACTCTTAGTCATCAGTAACAGTATTTTCAATGACCTGTTTTCCTTCATTCAAAATTACTGCCTCATTTAGCCTAGTTTTGCAAATAGCTTCAGGTCCTGTGAAATTCCCTTTTGGGAAAGAGACATGAATTTGCTAACTATTGGAAAAATGTCACGTTGTTCTGATTCAGTGACCTAAACTGATTTGGTGATGGAGCTGCATATATTAATGGTACTATTTGAACATACTTACTCCCAAAAATGGAAACATTGCCTACAAAAAACATCTGAAGAAAAAAAAAAAGGCCTGCTCACCTAAATTAAATAGAGCAAGTGAAAAATAACAGAGATTTTTCCTCTTTGTATTTTCATATACAACACCACCAAAGAAATCCAAAATGCCTTCAGAAAAAAGAGCAATGCTTTTCCTCTCACTTTCTCTTTTCCCAAGGTATATGGTATTGGGTTCAAAAGCTTGACCTGTGCCTTCAGAGCTCTCAGCAGGTCAGATTTAAATTATTAAAACAGAAGAGAAACCAATTGGTGGCTGAGATGATTAATTCTTTTGCATCAATGAGGCTATGGAGCTTTCTGCAGTGGGGGACTGGGCACCAGTGGTTGCACTCAGCATTTGAGCATTGGTGGCTGTCGTGCCTTCTTTTGTTCCCTGGGACACAGATGTGTCCAGCCAAAACCTGCTGAGGTCCAGTAGAGCCTTCCCATCCAGTTCAAGGGATATTTGCAGAAGACCTGTCAGGTGTTTCAAAAAAGCATGAATAGGGTGAAAAATAAACCAGAACCGATAAAGGTATTTACCAAGTCAATTAATTGTGATGTGCACTCAATTCCATTAAAAATCAATGGCAATTAAGTAGTCAAGGGAATGTTTGAAAATCCCATTAGGTGTGTCTCCCCATGCTTAAAATCCAATACACATTTGGCCAATAGCATGGGAAAAAGTACATTATTTTTGGATGACGGTGTATTTGTTACCCAACCCCCTTTCACAGGCGCTTGTTGCTAGTACAATGTACTAATGTCTGTGCTAAATCACAGACGGACAATACTGACACAGTACTGTACATTAGGTTTTAGATGTATATTGAACTTCAAACCTCTCAAATTACTGATTTTTTTAAATTTTATTTTGGTAATTGCATGTTGAAAAAAGATTCCACACCGTGTTAGGTGCTGGATGCTACGTGGGTGTCCACTGAGAGAAGACTGTACCCCAAAGAGCTTCCAGTGCAAGTGCTCCAGCTGGACAAATGCAGGCAGATGAGAATCTTCCTTGGAGTGACACCAGAAGTCTACAGGAGAGGTGGGAAGAGAACGTAAGGGTCATGTTCCAAATCCAGCGCTTCATTTGGTTGCCAAGTGTTGCTTGGTCTGTAAGTCACTCTTCGGCCACAAGACATCTTCTCAAGTAAACAAAAGGATCAAAAAAACCACATGTGCTCCTATACACACCTGGAAACAAGTTGAAGTCTACTAAAAGAGCACTAGATGTTCAAAGGGAACTCCAGTTTCCGCTTCGGTGTTATTATTGTGGCAAAACAGCATATGATGACCTCTTCTGGATGGGTGCCCTTCTCCGGAGATTTTCAAGACCCTCCTTGATGCAGTCCTGAGTAATGTGCTCTAGGCAACGTTGATTTGGCAGGGGCGTTTGACTACATGATCACTAGAGGTCCCTTCAACTCTGACGATCCTGTGATGACTAGATTTGTGGGGGTTTTGCTGGGATCGTTTTTGGTTTTGGTTTTTTTTTTTTTCCCCAAAAGGTTCTACAATCCTTTTTTTAAAGAAAGGCTGCTCTAGACTTGATGACTCATCTGAAATACCTGCACACATTTACAGAATTGAGGTCTGGTTGCTGGGCAAGGAGACTTGCAGGGATCCCTGGGAGATAAAAAAACATGGCAATCTCCAGATCTCACAAAGAAGCAGTTGGGGTGACCTTGTGGCCTGCGTCACTTTGGTTACATGCTGCTCCTGGGTCAGCTTAGATGTTGCCTCACCCTCATACTACAAAGAAACCATTTCTGTTTCAGACATCGGAGGTGATCAGTTAATGTGTCAGGACCCACTGGTTGACACGGCAGCTGATCAGTTAGCCTCCAACTGAACTGCTGAGCTGGAAGTTGGCAATCAGTGAGCAACCCCAAGGTCAAAATGAGTCAACCACTAAATCAATCACAGGCAAGCCAGCTGAAGGACATTCAGAATTTCTACTGTATAAATGTGCTTTCAGGCTGGATGTGGCTGGCCAGGACTAGGATGAACCAGGTTAACCACTATTCCCAGCTCAGCCTGGTCAGGGCAGCTCATTAGCTACCATGCCAATAATCAACACAACACTGCTAGACCGTGAGGAAAGCATCCCTGCAGGGTGCCGGTGCTGTTTCTTATGACCTTGCCAACAGCTTTGTAATTTGTCACTTTTCTCCCTCGGAAGACTGAATCACTCATTTGACATCTGCCAATATCCAGGGTGCAATTAATTGGTTCAGCCTTTGACACGATCCCTTGCAGCCCGGGAGCACGGAGGGAAGATGTGTCAAAAGGGTCAGAGGGTTCATTTCACAATCTTTGGAGACTGCTGAGCACAGATACTCTTCTTCATGGAAGCTGGCTTGCTCGTTAGCATCTGGGAAACTCATTAAAGTTTTATGAGTTCTTTTTTAAAGCTTTGGCTTCTCATAGCTTAAGGTCACTATTGGATAGCTCTATGGTAATTATACTAATCAGAAATATTTTCTTTCTACTACACTAATTAGCAGGTGGAGAAACTTAAAAAGCCAATGTGAAATCCAACAGGACCATCCCAATGATGCATGCTTTTGTTTTAAATATGCATTTTGCCATCAGTCCACAATTTATAGCTCTATTTCTTCTCCAAAATTTTCTCCTGAGATGCTTGTTATCTTCCAGCTCTATGGCATTAAATGAGAAACGGAATAAAGTGAACTATTCTATGAAAATTTAAGGAATTTATGTGAAACCTTCATAAGCATGAACGTACAATATCCTTTCCACATAGAGAAATACCACTTTCTGGGTTCCCTTTTTCTCCCTCTGGTCCTTAAGCCATACTGACCTCTGTGCCCTGGAGGCACATCCTCTCCTCTTCCAGCACATGGGTGCTCCCTGGCTTGTGTCTTGCTCTTCTCCTCACCCTCCAACAGACAGCTGTCAGGTTTGCCAGGTGACTGTTAAGAGCTGCAAATCTTCATTGTGTTCTTTGCTTGTGCCATTTTAGCCTTGCAAACCGTGCTGCTGTGGTCTGGTGGCCAGCACTGTCCACGTGTGCTCCACTGTAATGGTTGATACTTGGCATCAGATGCAGGGGATTTTTACTGTTATCTCCTGGGGGCTAGACCTTTGCTTGTAAGCAAAAGACAACAGAGGAGACTATGAAATGATGCATTTAAAATAGAATTTGCCATCTGATGTAAGTCTCCGTAGCGATTCCTCAGTTATCAAACCCAATCCCCGAGCTGATATTCCTGCATCCAAGGAGCTGCAGTGCAGCATTGCTGACTCCCACAGGGAACAGTCGGGATGAGGCAATGTGTTGTCTTCACCACAAACTGGGACTGAGGATTTATTGCAAAGGAGGAGGGTGGAAAGATTTAAATAGTGCCAGAAGGAAGCAATTAGTCCAGATCCAAAGTAACTTGCACTCGCTCTCCCATGCCAGTTGGCACATGCATTATCTGCAGCACTCAGCACTGCAAACATTTTCCTGGAAGAGCTCTTATGATTCCTGTTTCAAGTACTTAAGTGTTCATGGATGCTCATTTCCATAATGGTTCCCTGAAAGCAAGAAGCCTGGTTTCCTTCAAACATAATACACTAAAAATTAAAAGCAATTTGACCAGTTTTCTTCATGTGCACAGACACACGCTCCACACCTGCAATCAGACCTACACACACTAATACCTAAACATACACACAGAGGTTCGCAGTCCATCATATCCACAACCATTTTCTTGGCACAGCTGAGACTTTTCCTGCTGATCCAAAAATCTATATCTGAATCATCCCAGATCCGTGCTGCAAATGATTATTTTGTTGAAAAGGACATAGAGCTTTAAAAGGTGTCACAGTGTAAAGACAATAGTATTCCCTAAAGAGATGTGAATTTAGTCATCTCTGCATCCCTGCCAGGACAAAACAAAGGAAGAAGCTTCTTTTGAAGATGGGGACATGAGTGTATTTCCAAGACATCTGAGGTGCACCTGAAAAAAATACAGCAGCCCAAACTTGCTCATGTTCATTCTTTCCTAGTGTTAGTGGAATCACTGACAATATTCCCTCTAGCACGATAGGATAATTCAGGTTGTGAGTGACACAACAGTGAGGAAAACTCAGGATGAGTCCTAGTTCTTCAATCCCGAGACGTGATGGGCAGGTTGGTTACACGGCTAACATGGACTATACTGACTCATAGTTATAGTATTGAGAAGGATCTTACTGCACCTGATAAAACCAAACGAAGGATCCAGGCAGGCAGGTGAACTTAAGAAAGCAACAAGATGATATTGATCAATTGACAGACTGGGGAAAAGAGAAACAGCCTTCAAAGCACTATTTCCATGGAGACTACCTTCCACTCCCTGTTTCTATGGCAGCTTTCATCACGAGATCTTGATAGTCCTAAGGTCTGCCCGGTCCTTGATGTGGAGGAGAGAAAGAGTAAGATGAGAATTGCTTCTTTATTGGGAACCAGAAAGGGATACTGAGAGGGCAAATACAAGTCTACTGAGACCAGTAAGATACATTCCAGAGACCTGAACTATATGCATCAGTCTAGAAAATAGACTGATGGTGACCACCATGCAAATGCAGAGAGCCCACAGATTGTGTGCCTCAGCTTGTGGCTCCAGAGGAACCAGAACATGAGCTCCAGGAAACAGGTTGTTGCTGACCTGGAGGGTTTGGTGCCCACTGGGAGGTTAGACAGCCTACAAACTAGTCATAGGTTGTCTACAGGGCAGCCACCTGCAGAAAAACTTCATAAGGAGAAGAGCTTTGGATTGTGTGTCAAATCTCAGATGGGAAACCCTCAGCTGGTGTGAATGATATTCCTCCCACTAGATGCTACAAAGCCGTCACCCCCTAGGACTTAGCCTGATACTACCTAGACCCTGCCTTTTTTTCTCAAACCCTGGCCTTTATGACCCCTCCTAGACATGCTGTGTTCAGAGATCCAAACCCATCTCTCTCCATCATTCTCCCCTGCTCTGCACCCTTTGAGAACACCGGGAAAAAAAAAAAAAAAGCCACCCTCAAAATAATTTTTTATTGCTCTTCCTGGGTAGGCTAATGGTAGAAATTCAAGCTTGATTTTCACCACATGCTCTAGAGAAAATGGACTGTGGCTGTCAGTACCTCAGGCATGACAGACTTCAGAAAGCCTCCATGGCAAACAAGTTAGAGGTACTGCATGTGTCAGCATGGCAATCACTTCAAATTAACATAAGCAGTCTCCCATTAATGGTGTACGTCCACCGTGTTGGCTGGAAACAGGGTCCAGTGCTGGAAGGACTAAAAATCTCTGGTTTGGACATACACTAATTGGAATAAGGATTTCATTTTTTTGTGAAAATAAACTTCTGGCAGCAACAATAACCTGCAATTTCTGACAGCCTCTGCTGCATTGCAAATCCCCTTTTTCATCCCAGACTGGCCTGGAGACAGAGCAGACACAGAGGCTCTCAGTGCCTCCGTTTCTAACCTGTAGGTATCTCTGCCCCTTCAAACACAAAATGCCAGGAGGCTGCACATCACTATTGTGACGCAGGCAACGAATAAAGCACCAACACATCCCTTCTCCCTCCCTTATCTCATTGAAGCTCATGAATCCAAATGAGAGTCAGGAGGGGGAAAAGATACAAATTTTTCGTTTTTTCATTTAAATTTGCTAGGCATTGACGACCAGCTCAAAGTTGAATGTGATGGAACTGTTAGGCCAGGATGCTTCCAAAAGTAAGGGATTAACATCAGTGCCCTCCAAGATATTTTCCAGCCCTGTGTAGTCCTGAAAACTAGAGAGAGGACAGTTTAAACCTAGAAATTTAAATCCAGCTCATGCTGGAAAGTCCTCTAAAGCACAGGAAGAAAATTCAGAATAAGCATGTTAAAGTGGAAAGAGCCAATTACTCCAGCACTGGTGAGACGGTGATGGAGAATATATTACACAACTTGCTCTTTTTCCTTCTGCTGTTGCAAAGGCCATTGGAGGGGAGGGGAGTGCAGGGGGACAGGGATCTGGTGTAACATTGTGAGCTGAGAAGGCAAACAACTCATCTTGCCTTTAAATTCCCTCTTGCTCAGATTTTTCATGAGATTGTTCTTCTTACTGGCTCATTATCAAACACTGTTCTTTCCCTGATCTTAAACACACAAGATAGGTGTCCTCTTCCTTTCCAGAGTAAAGAAAGCGATGCCTGGTTTATTGAAACCAACCCAGAGTAGTGTTTATTATTGAAAATATACAGTATTTTTGAACATCACATAAAAAGCCTAGTAGATACAACTGCTCTAGTTCAAAATGCTCAATAGATAATTTTTGTGCAGCATGTAGCACTTCCCTCATGAGGCAAACATCCTCTTCTCATTGTTATTTTTACAGTGCTTCCCTTTTATATTTTTCAAACCCACAAAACATGCTCTGTTGCCCTTCCCCATCCCAATCCTCTTAGCTGAAAAAAAAACACCAAAGACTTTCCAAAGGCTACTTACATTGTGTCAAAAGCACGGGGCTAAGAGGAATAAGGATATTCTATAGAGCTACCTAGAGGTACTGCTGTCCTTTTCCAAATTTTGTGTGTGACCAGGACATGGTTCTCGCATGGCAAAGTGTCCTGTGTTAAACAGTCCAGCGATGCCCTGGCAAACTCCCAGTCTATCAAAGGGAGAAATGGAGAAGGCAGATAAAATTTGGATTTTTCACACCACCTTTCAGACGCTCTTTTTCTTGCTGCCACATGTTCTCAAATGACAGTTCTGCAGAGAAGAAATTTCTACAAAGAAACAACGAAAAGACGGGCTATCTATACATCAAACTGTCGAAATCATTGGGAATCAATGTACAGGGTGAGATGGGCAGTGTATTAAAAGTAGTCTTTGTTCACCACAATACAGAATAGAAAAACCAAAAAAACAAAGAAAGGAGAAAAAAAACCTGATTGTTCCTGCCAGTGTGCTGTTTCAGACTTCGCTTTGTGAACTTCCACAAGGTGCAGTCAGTGTTGAATCTCTTTCTTCTTTGAATCTTTTTCACCACTGCCTCCTCAAAGAGCTTTTGCCTGGTTGCCTTTAAAGCAGCATCACGAATATGGGAGATGAGCGTCCACAAAAAATATGATGGGCACCTCATTGCAAAAGAGAGCAGTGCAGAATAAAGGAAGAAAGTCTGAAGAAAGGGTCTCGGGGAGAGTGAAGAGAGAAGAACCCTGAAGGCCACCATGTGGTGCGTGAATGTACGGGGCATATCACACGGCTGCGGTCTGTTTGATGCTATGGAAGCTGATTCGTGTTGGAGACGTGGGGATGGACATGGCACGTGCCACACGCACTCGGAGGGAGTGATGGTCTTGCCAGCGGTGCCACCTCTTCCTGGCAGCAGAACGGACCTGGTAAAGAAAAAAAAAAGAAAGAACACGAACATTTAAATTACTCAGGTGTCCTCTCTAAAGGGACACAAGACAGCTCTGAGACAAATGATGATACGTGTCAAGCCAATGAAACACCCAGGGCTTGATTCAGCTGCCCAAGCGTGGACATCTAGTTCACTTGACATTGCCCTGGGTACTGCATTGTGGGAAAAGCATGGGTTTTAGATATCTCATGTCTCACACCTGATGTCTTAAATGCCCTAGAGCATTTCAAATGGCAATAAATGCCTAAGTTTATGCAATTGAGTCAAGCTCTAAAGACGGATGCACCTGACGAAGAGAAACCCATCACAGGGCCTGTAGTTACCCCTCTTCCCTTGTATATGAAGGGGAATCAAAGAAGGTCTACCTCAACATTGACGTCTACACTACAGATACGCTGAGCTAATGCCTGTGAGCACCTTGCATAGGCAGTGGAGAGCTACTCTACAGTCAACAGAAGGTTGTCCTCAAGCAGATGTTTACAAACAGGCCAGATGAACTTTAAGTGCGTATTTTGCTGCACGAACCAAAGAGAGAGCCAGGGAGCTCTAGCTCAAATATAATGTATATAAGCAAGAGAAAAGACAGGTGGTAGGAACCCTGGCCTCAGACACAATGGGAAAGGAAGCTTGAGATACTCCTCACATAGACTGTAATCAATTTCTGCCACATCACTGGTATAGAAGACTCAAAGTCAGAAGCTGAAACGAAATATTTAGACCAATTTCTAGATATTCTTGTTGATCCCTGCTTACTGTAGGGATGAGAGCAATTCAGACCCCTATCTTAGGCAAACAGGTAAGCCTATAAAATCAGCTGAGATGACTCTGAGTTCAGATTCTGGGGCAGTCATTGGTAATTGTACTCATGACACCTGGAAAAGGACGTTGACATTCTGCTGCCAACCCGAAATCCAGTCAACTTTGAAATAAAAGCATTTTTACATACAACCTCTATATCAAGCCAGGGCTTCCTTTGTTTACCACATTTGTTTAGAAGGTGGGGTTATAAATAATATAATGTAGACATTACACCTCAGCTATTGACCCATAGTTCTCTTCCTGGCCAAGAGAGTCAATATGGTCAAAGGGTACAATTCACCTCCTCCTAAAGGAGATATCCAAAGTAGGCCAGATACTGTGGTCAGATGAAAAAATGTCCATTTCCTTTCATTAGTTATAAAGCGAGTCTAGACAATTAGCTCTGCTTTAGGTGACTGGATTATAAATATAGCTAAATTTAGAAAATATTGATATCTTACTCAGAATGTTTTTCAGTTTTTAATGTAGTTATCTTCACTGCATCCCTCAAAACTAGAGTGCTCTTATCCCCATTTTACCACCGGCAGGCTAAAGCTTGGGTATTAATAGCAGTGATGTTGTTGTAGAGTAGACCTCAACATGGATCAGCTACCATGGCAACTGTATAAGACCTGAGATGCGCTTGCACAGTCTCTGTGAAACCCATGCTGGCAGAACTTCTCAACTATCAGCACTTGAGGTAGGTCAAAGCCTTCCTGGGTGTGTCTGTAATCACCACTGGGACTGCAGGGAGGATGGCGTTGAAAGAAATTGTCCGAAGGTGCACAGCCTTTGTGCCTGTCTTCGGATGCACCCTGAAGTCTACTCAAAACATAAGGAACACACACTCCCCAACCACACTTCAGACCAGCTCCAACATCCCGTCTAAGAGATGCTCAAATGAGCCGATGAGCTCTAGTAGCAGAGGTATTTCCCACCCAAACCACACACGGTCAAGTATTAGATGTCCTAGATGAAGAAGAATGATGGCCTGATGATTAAAACACACAATGGTTCATAAGGAGGACATGGGAAGGAGAGATCTCTGCTCCTTCTCTTAGATGGTTTCAGTTCCCCCACTTGTTGGTGGGACTTAGGGACTTAGACAGACCTGTTGTCTGTAGCACTACTAGTTAGAAACTCCACAGTTTTGTGGTCTGGCACCTACAACCCCTTCTCATCACCGACTTTGTCAATGACATACACCCCATTCCAGGTTTGCGAGTATCAACTTGGAAAATGGTTTTGCAAAATCGCAGAAACACCCCCCCAAAACCCATGGGTTTTTTTTCAATTCAGTGGAATCCTGAAGCTGAAAATTTGCCTTTTCTATCAGAGCCCTTCCAGAAGGCACAAATTGGGCAAAACAGACCTGAGGATCTCTTCCTTCTGTTTTTTTTTTTTTTTTTTCTCTCAGCTGTGTATGATTTGTGCTGCTTGATCTGACACTTAAGACAAGTACATGCAGATGTTTATACTAAGCTCAATGCTGGGTTTCTTTCTTTTGATTTTGAATCAGTTATTTGTTTCATTACAAAATAATGGGGTTTACACTTAATAGGTGGGACAGACCTTGGAAAAATAAAGGGTATGGGGGGCTAGGACTGCTTGCATGGAGAAGAGTGAACATCCAAGTGAAAGAAGGATTGAAGTTAAAAGACAGCACTGCCAGGAGGAGCGTGATCATCACGGATGAATTTGTGAGGAGAATGAGAATAATGTGGTTAAACAACAATGAAGGGGATTTCTAGAAGAGCCTCTCATTACAAAGTAGTAGGTACAACATACCTCCACTAGTTTCAAGATGGGGTTTGGCCAGTTTACAAAATGATTTAAATGAGACAGTTGTATGAGAAAGCCAGAGTAATGATGGGCTGACTCAGCCATATGCTAGTCAGCTGGACTGCTGACTTTCACTGTATCATCAACCTGACTCACTGCCCCACTGAACCCTCCTGTTAAAACACAGGAAACAGTAGAAAGAAGACATGTCCAAGTGCTGCACCTTCCCGGATGCCCTAAGTTTGCAAACCTATCGTGGTTGTACCCGGAGTATCCAAGGGATACTCATTTCTGATTCTGCATTTAAGGGCACATATAATGCACACCCAAAGGCAAATACCCATGCCAGAGTACATACAAGGGGGGGATCCATCTCATTTGAAAGCTTGGTACCTATTCTTGGCCAATTATTTACACTTTTAAAATAGGTAATGCAGAAAGAGATGATCCCCCTAAGGAGGTGATTTAGATATGTGGAATGAGTAAGTCCTTGCTCCATCTTGCTCCTCTAAGTACAAAACTAGCTTAGCCAAATGTTGGGCACCTAAGGCAAATGGTGTAACTAACAGGTAAGGTGTCAGAGGGGTAACCAGTGTCCTGAAATTATCCCATGGAGATCATTGGACGTGCTCTGCAGAGGGATGTTACCTCTCAAATGCTCATTTCTCCCCAGATGTCACCAGATGCTGAAAAATTGTTAGAAAAAGCTTTTTCCCCTTTCTGCTGCAACGAAATTCACCCTTGATTCACTTAAGTCCTTCAAAGAGGTGAACTTCTTCATTGCCCATGCAAAAGCAGAGAATGTGTACAGCACAGTCTTGCTAAAGATGTTAATAGCAGACTGGCAGTCCTGGGAATGCAAGTATCCCAGGTACTCCTACACCAGCATCTCGTTGGGTCCTGAAAAGGGGCTGTCACCTGGTGGGCTTTTTGTATTTCTGAGCAATTTGTGTCAACAGATACTTACTCAGCCAGTGAAGCCAGATTAGATTTATCATTTGTGCTTCAAACCAATCAAGTCAAAAAGAGTCACCTGGAGATAAAGACGTGAGTCTAAACAAGCAGTTGTCTGAATGGCTTTTATGATAGGGTTTGCTTACAAGCTTTGAGAGAGGATAGAAAATAGCAACAAAAGTGCTGTCTTCTTGTACAACTGGAGCCATTCCTAATGGAGTGGGCACATGGAAACAGACTGCACTTACAGGTGTGAGTGTAAAGCATTCCTTAATGACAGAGTAATTCACTGCAATTAGGATGTGACCAGAGCACAAGCAGAAAAGGTTAAGCTCAGTTTCTTCTCTTACAACTGAACTCAGAAACAAAGGCTAGCTCAACTTTAGGTGAGGAAACAAACAAGAAACCCAGCTATGACTGCTATAATAACATGTTAAAGAAGACACCATAAAAGCTATTACGCAGCAAAAGAGTAATAGGAAAAGACAAAGCAAAATAGCAACTTCAAACCTGGGTGTTAATCTCCATGAGAGCAACTATGCCTATCCCTTAAGCGTTTGCAGAGTCAGTACCATGTCCTAGAGTCAGCATTAGCACATCCATGACCTGAAATTAACAGCACTCGCCCGTAAGAGCCCAAAGATGAGCACAGGCATCATCAATGGTTAAAGCTTAACAAGCAGCCTGGGGAATACAAATTATCAGCTTCAACTCTATGTAACATTTCTTGCTTGAGATGACAAAGCTTATCCATGCTGCTGAGCAGAGAGCTCAGTTCTCCGTGTTGACCCTTGGTCTGTCTTTTTTCTTGCAACAGTTACTCTCTGAAAATTACCCTTTTCAGCTCTTTTCACTTTGAGTACTGTGAATAATCACAGTTTCTGAACAAGCGGTCAAATCAGATTTACCAAGATATTCGTGCCTGCGGAGTGTAGGCAGCGCTCTCAGCAGGATTGCTTCAGAGCAGTCAAGAGAAAGAATTCCGGTGGTGGGGTGGAGAGAAGTCAGAGGGTGGAAGTTTTCCTTTCCCAATTGGATCACCTAACAGAGGAGTTCTCAGCCTTTCAGATCACATCTCACAACCACTGAAACCCACATCTGATCATAAAAATTGTTAAAAACCTCCCCTCAGAAGAAAACAACCAAAAGAATGGCAGAGATGGAGAGAAGGATGAAAACATGCAGAGAAGGTTTGCTTTTGATAAAATTGACATCAATTTTGTATTGCTATTACTTATGCTAGACACTGGCTGCTGGCTAATTTCTTGCAGTCATCAATTAGAAATGACCTGAAGAAAGAGCCTTTAAGCAACATTAAGCATCAGTTTTCAGAAGAAATGTCATGTCCTATTAGCAGAGAGGAAGAAGCTTGATCCATTTGCACGGTGCTTGGAACAAAGGGGGCCATTCACTTGGGGTTTCTTGACGTAAGACTACAATATAATAATAGCAATGTAGGTAAAAGGAAAGGTCTGATATGAAGAGTAGGATTAAATGAGCTGTCATGCTAATGGAAGGTGGAAGTAAGACTAACGGGATGCTGCCAAACTCCCTCCCCAGAGAACATCTCTCACGTGGAAGTGGTAAAAGTCAGCGGCAGGGGGACAACAGGTACCCCCCGACTACACAATAATCATGACGTTCAGTAGTCTGTGACTATATAACCCTAATTAAGTTCTTGCTTTCCTCACAGGCAACCTTTTACTCCCAGAAAACCTTAACCAAAGGCAAATGAAATAAATAAGAAAGGTTTATATAGATCTCAGTGTCCTTTGAGACAGACCGATTTTTGCTCTATGAAAATAGGTTTCAGTGATGAATTCATCAGGCTCCAGCTACACTTAAACACTTTTGTGCCATGTTTTAGATCCTTGTACTACAGTTGGACGCAACCGGAGAAAAAATTTGGACTTTAAATATTTTGGTTAGGAATGACAGTGCAAATTGTCAAAAAGTTGATGAAGATTTATTCAATGTTGTTGTAAGCTACAGATGAGCAAGAGGGACTTTCAAGCAAAGTCCAGATCTGGCTAAGGAAAGGGAACTGGCTCTACAGACTTTATATGTCAAGACACTGGTCTCACTGTATCTGACTGCAGTGTAGGCCACTTCCATGAAGCTTCTGAAGCCCTGGCCTCTCTCTGTATCCAGCAGGGACACAGGAAAGACCACAGGTTATTGGCAACAGTTGATCAAAAAGAAATAACTGAAATAGGTCGGTTAAAATCTATCCTTATGGGGGTGGATCACTGCCTCTAAATGAAGTTGAGGGTGATCAGCTCAACTGCATATGTTTATGTATCAGATGTATAATGATAGGGATAAATCCCATCTGTTACACACCAAAACTTAAACTAACATAAGGTGATGCCTTACATGATAATTTGAAAGTTTTCCAAAGGGTTAGAGTGTCCCTTAATAGAGGAGGGGCAGTAAACGCTGGATTTAATAGTAAATGCTGTGAAGAAGCCTGTGGGTCAAGCATCTCCAGATCCTTGGAAGGCTTAAGCGCAGTCTTGAATGGAAGCAAAGAAACAGAATGGCCTAAGCACAGAGACCCCTGGACTGACAGACCTGGGGATCTGCAGATGAGGAATGCTAACACTCTCAGGGAAATGGGACTGAGCCTTTATCTATTTTTTGTAAATAACGTACATCACTGAGCAACTCTATTTATGTCCTACAGCCACCTCTCACCCTGTCGGTATGGCTTTACAAGGCTCCCCGTAGAGCCAACCTCACAGGCCAAAGATGGTCATATTACCATTAGACAAAAAAATTGAACCAAACACCTCCATCAAGATGCCATTATCAGTACTCAATGCTCCTAAGCTAGGGAAGGGATTTAGTCAAAGCAATCCACGAGACTCAAAGGAAATAAAAATGAAGCTCAGATGGAACTTTTTTTTTTCCCAAATAGCCTACACCACACCACTATTTTATGTAACATTTTAAAGTTTCTTTTTCTCCCTAAAAAATTAGCCTATGTACCTGGTCTGCAATTCTATTTTTTTTTTCCCAGAGTCTTTGGCAACAATTCTATACAATCTGGTAACACATGGGTAGTTTAGCAGCTCCTGACAGACTGGGATCTTTGATGGAAGTTTGATTTCTGAGATCACAACAGTGTAATTTTTTTATCATATATAACTGCTCGAGAAGCTAGAACAGTTCTGACTAGTGATAAAGACTTGTCACACACTTTGGGGTGGAAGCAAATGCTGCTCCTTTCTCCTGGTCCACAAAGGACCAGAACTAACCACTGGACAGGGAGTCCATGAATGCAACCAGCCCACCTCAAGCCTCTGTGATTTAGTTGTGAAGTGCTCTGGAGTCACGCTCAAAGCAGCAGTGGTGTAGTGAAAAGGAAGATGGAGTGAGGAAGGACCCTCAAACCAGATGCTACCAGTCACCATGCCAGGACTTCTCAGTTTTCTCTCTCTGGCAGGACCTCAGTCTGAAGATACCTACTGGAGTCACAGTAATGAAGGTGACTCTCTACCTGAACACAGTTGGGTGTGGGAGATGGGTAGCGAGAGGAGACTGCTGCCTGGTTGTCCCAAAGGCAAGGTTTGATCCCTTCAGTTGGTTCTATATTGACCAGGCATTCTCCAGCGGCTTTTAGGAGTAGAACTCACACTGTTGGGCACCTCTGCTCAGAAAGCAACCATTGTGGGAGATGGAATTAAACTTCACCCCCATATTCATATTTATTCAGTGATTTGAAGGAACGCTTAATGCATGCCCTTTGGGTTCAGAATGATTAATGTGAAGTCTGCTTAGATTGATGGGCAGGTGGATGACTAACCATTTAGATGGTGATTCATAGCTGGCAATTATAATGAATAGCCTCCTAAGATGATCAGATCAAAGTAAGCCACTTTGAGCTTAATAGATTTTGAGAGACAGATGGTGCCCGGGTACAGGGTCAACACAAAAATATTAAACATATTTATCCTTGCCTTGCACCTCGTTGTGCGAATAATTTACAGTGCCATCTAACGAAGTAACCTGTTCTATTCCTCTCTGGTTATGGTTTCTCTCAGGGTCAGCTAATTGCTTTCCATTTTAAATGTTAATTCATTGATGATTATCGATATTGACCAGACAATAATAGAATATGAGGCCTGCTTGAGCTAAGGATTAATGGTTTGTGGGATGATTTCAGGAACAGGCCTTGCTAGTTATGTATCCCTTCAGGACATGGTTAGAAATGAAGGACAGCCACCTTATTATGGACATAGGATTCATGAATTATAGAATAATTAAGGTTAGAAGGGATGTCAGAAGGCCTCTGGTCCAATGTCATTTTCAAAGAAAGTCCAGCATAGAAATTTTATCCAGCTTTGAAATTATGTCAGGGCCTTATCCAGCCATTTGGAGTACATCCAAGGACAGGGATCTCAAAACAGCTCTGGGCCTCTCTTCTAGTGCTTAAACAACCTCACCGTGATTTTTTTTTTTACCATGTTTAATGAGAGTTTCCCTTGTTTCCTTCATTCAGTTTGATAGTGGAGACTGCTCTTCTCTGTCCGGCCCTTCAAGCACTGTCACTATATAAATTTGGGTAATTCTCACAAATGATCACCTTCATTCACAAGCACCCCGTTATGATACAGCTGTGTTAATATCTCCCATTATGGCTGGTAAAGTTTCCAAGGATCACAGAACTCTCTGGGGGATCAGCACTGGTGGCTATTGGAAATGAGATGAAGCACCTAACAACAAGGATAGGCGTTCTCTGGAGACAGGGATCTTTCCTCCATTATACTCATTATATTTCCATTGTGTCTTTGTTGAGGTCGCAGGAGTGGAGCCAACCCTGTCAGTGAAGTTCTTGTTCCTTTGAAGGTTTATCAATAGCTGGCCAGAAATATTTTATTTCCTTTTCTGGGGGATGCTGCAGCATCTGAGATCTGACCTCATCCCCTCCAGATTCCAACCAACAGCAGCCATAAGACCAAAGCTAACACAACCATACAGGAAGATACATCTGGAATATGAAACACTATAAATGGATTATTTCCCTCTCTCTCTGGAATATTTTGTTTTATCTCAGGAGAAAACCATCATTAGCAAGGACGTCTGGCTGAGAAGGTAGATATCACACTAGAAAGAGAACTGGAGGGAAGATCCATCTTCCTTTAAAGATATTTTATCTGGAATCAGTCAAAGAGAGAACAGAAATTCTGGGAGTACCGTACACACGTGCCTGGGAGCAGAATGTGCATGCTAAAACCTGAAAGAAGACCCTGGAGACAGAAGTATGAAGAACCCCCAAGTAAGCTGTGAGCCTAGAAAGCAACAAAGAGTGATTACAGTGCTAGTGAGTGTCTCCCCTTGATGCTCTCCTATGAAAAGCCAAAGGTGACAATTGTCTTCATTGGCTTCATAACAGTGAGCCTCTTTTAGTACTGAATATTGAAATAATGAATATTTTTCCTGAGTTTCATATCATGCAGACAATTATAAGGCAATGCTACATATGCCTAAAGAACTATAACCTTCACTGAGACTTTTTTCAGTTTCAGGTCTGGCTGCGACCTGGGTAGGATAGCAATGTTTTTATCCAACATGCAGTTCTCAGGGTCATTGTCAGAAAAATCAGAGGTACCATGGGAGATGACTCCCACACCAGACACCCTTTTGAAAGATAGGCTTTAATTAAACACATGCTATCAAATTCAGTTACTGGATTGAATTCATCAGCTGGTACTATAGAGGCTGAAGACGATTAAATTGTTTCTATGCATTTATACTCTCATCCAAACTTACATAAGGATGAGACACCATGGAAGCATATCCCTGGTTACACATTATTATCTTGTTATAAGCAAACTGATCTAGGTAAAAAATTTCATCAACTAAAAAAACCTAAAGATATTTTAGTGAACTGCAATAAAGATTGTCCAATGGGAGTTTTGGGGAAATGCAGAGTTTCAAGCCATTGTATCTATCCTTGTTCCAAAAAACTCCATCTTGAAGTCTTTTTTTTGAAATCCAGTTTTATATGTAAATAAATTCAGTCTTGTGATCTGTGAGTTGATAGAAAATATTTTGAGGAGCATCTTGATTTTTGCACTCACTGAAAAAGAAGTTCACAACCTACATTAATTCTTTTTAAGTGGCATTCAATGTAAACGCATACATATTTTTCATTATTCCATTTTTCATAGCATTTAAAATTCTCAGAAACCTCTCATCCTCTATTTTCTTAGAAGACCAGCTATGCTCTTTACCCTTCAGATTAAATGAAATTTGCATATTTTTGCCCTCTAGTGCAAGTTGATTTTCTCTGTGTCCTAAAAATCCAAATTTTTATCCATAAAGTCTCTAGGCTAATTAATATGAGTCAAGTGCCAACGGCCTCTCATGTCCATTCATGGCATATGCAGTTTGTTCAAAACAGCCTCAGAACTTTTCAGAAGCAATAAAACATAAAAACCTGACAACTTTGTATCTAAGCTGTTTCTTCTCTTTAGGTTTACTGGAATAACTTGTGTATAATGTGTTGGCCAGGAAAGACATTCATATTCAAAATCTGAAGGATCATATCTCCAGTAAAAGGGCCCAAATGATACACACTCTCTCAAGACTAAACCCATCAGATTAAATCTCACTGCAGCCAGCAAAGCTAGTCCAAGGTCTGTGTGAAACATTGTTTGCTGTGAAAATGAGGGAAAGGAAGATGTTTGTAATCCCAGGTCAAATGTCTACTCCAAAGCATAAGGAAATAAACTCATCCCATTTGAAATTCTTTGCATGGAATAATAATTTAAGAGCTTTACTTCTCCCTTTCAATGATCCCACTGCTGAACTGTCAGACCAAATCACTGCAAAATCAGGACCAAGACCTTTTATGGTGATATCTTGTATTACCAAGGTGCCATCTTCAGTTCGAGTGCTGGAGGCGCTGCCTTTGCCCCTGGAACATCAGACCTATCAAGCAGCACAGTTGTGTCACCCCTGTCATCTGGGGTAAAAGAGCTCACAGGAAGAGAAACGTTCTAAGTCATAAGGATATGTTTGTTTAAACCAAGGGAGGCTCCAAGACATTACAGAAAAAAATCTCTTCTCTGTTTCATGTGGCAAACTTCACTGATAGAGCACTGACAAAAAGACAGAAACCTTGATAACTTTCATTTGTGATCCATATACCCAACATGTGGTTTTGAGGTAACTGTAGTCTCACTGTTAACGTGCCTGTACTTGCTGGGAAAGACCTCTCCTCCCTACTTACTGAGAGGCAACCAGAGTGCTCAGAATTTATTGAAGGAAAGTTGGAAAGAGAACTGAGAACACTCTGCTGCCAGCATATAGAAGTGACATGTGCCTAACCTGAGAAAGCAGTGTTGCTTCTCGGTAACACCACCTTACAATTAATGAGGAAGAGGGGAAATGAAGAAAAGCAAAAAAAAAAAATAATTTAAAAATAGAGGTGCTTCCTTGGCTGAAGTATAGAAAATGTTGCAGACGAGCTGGGTGAGAAGACATGTCCATTTTTTTCTCATGGTGCCACACAGGAAGCCCACAACAAAATTAGGAAGCAGCACGTACGAAACATAAATCAATACAGCAGGTGTAATTAAGGCACGGAATTAATTTCTGCAGAGAAATTTTAACTGGACAAAGATGACTCGCTTGAAGCAGGTAAATGAGCTGGCAGTGCAAGCAGGAGAAAAAGATATAAATTTCAACGCATTTTGGGGTATAAGTCAAACACTGAGGGATACTAATGAATTATTTCTTGTTCAAGTAGCAGTACCTAAAATTTATTCTGAGGAACACTACTAACCCTGTCCCCAGCCCTCCTTTCTGAACGCAACAGGTATTGGTCACTCAGAGACAGACATTCACACAGAAAAACTCACTGACTCAATCAGCGATTATAAAAATCCCATTATAAAAAAGGGCCATCAGCAGCATATCTTTAATGGAAGCCCAGCTCAGAAGTAATGCTAATTTGTAATTAATGAGAAACTTCAAAGAAGTCTTAAACTAAAGAACAAACATTTTACAATCTGAGAAGACTTCTTTTGCTCTACCCTGACCTCCCAGGGAATCACCTGAATTTGATAAAGCTTTGTGAACAAAGGACACCTAAAAATGAGGGCTGGGAAACTCAGATGCACATTAACAAAAACTTCTGCAGAAGCAACAGACTGATGGGACTGTGACCCCGTGTAAAAATATCTCTTGTCTCTGTAATCAGACATCCAAGTAGGTTCCACCTCCCAAGAATTAATTACACAAACAGCAGGGGACACTACTTACCTCACCATTCAAGAAGCAGTAAAATACTGACACAAAGAAACCCTGGAAAGAAAAAAAAAAGTAGTCAATTATTAGGTAAGCATTTTACCCTGCAGTATTAGGGTCGGAAATTTATCCTGGGATCATCCTGAGCAAAAGCACAGTCTTGTTGAGATCAGCCACCTCTAGACTGATAAAATCTTTACCCTACAACTTCATGAGAAAAGACCCATTGTCTTGCAGCTCACAGGTGAGATCTGAGAGCAAGAAGCTAGACAGCGCTTCTAATAGAGGGGATTCCCACTCCAGCTGTGCTGAAGCGTATCTAGAGCTTCCAGCTGCCTCCCCAGAATGGCACAGACCCTTCACAGGAGCTATGTCGTGCCTACCAGCTCTTTGTGGATGTCTCAGACACTTACAGGGATGTCAAATGGCCTTAGATGGTCTTGTGTGGGCAAGCGTGTCATCAGGTTGCTCACATTCATCTGAGCTGAATGGCTCTGTGGAATCTACTGACAGCAGTGACTAGACCCCTGTAATGACTGCAAAGACTGTAATGACTATAATAATGGAAGCTCAGATGACAACACGATGACACTTTCATCTCTAAACCTGTGAGTGAAATCCTGCCCATTTTGCTTTCAGCAATGGACTGTAATTATTGTCACCATAAAGAAGAGATTCCCTGTGCTTGCTTTCTTACACATCTTCATAATACTAGCAATAAAGTAAGCAGTTTAGCATTTTTTGAGACATAGAGAGCATCAGCAGATAAAATATACAATTAATTTTAGCAAATGAATAATGTGGATTGTTTCACTGGTAAAAGCTAAAGTTCCTTTTTTCATAGATTTAAAGGGATGTTTTTCATTTTGGATATGCAGTTGTGACTTCTGGTGGGATGCTCTGTGTTTCAAAGCTAAATATGCCATCAGTAAAAACAGTAATCCAAAAATCAAAACTTTTGCAAACCATAACCCTAGATTTGGTTTGACAGGATTCCGCTGTGTATTTGCTGAGTATCAGAGTACTTGCTTCTGCAGATATCAGAGGTAAAACATCAATCTCAAACATATTTTCACCCTAGTTCAAGAAGATCTTTAAAGATAAAGCTGAAGTACAAATCTAAGCAGAAATGCATGTATAAAATTCATTCACAGTCTTCAGTCACTTATGGTTTTGTGCCAAGTCCAGAAAGCTGGGTCAATTACTGGCATTCCCACTGCCTTTTACATCCTGGCAGAACTCCTATTAAACTCAGGGGAGGGAAGGGATAGGGTAGGAGTTCTCAGCTGGTATGGTCTGATGGCTGAGCACACACACCATTGCAGAAGAGCTGGAGTGAGAGGCTGGGCAATACAGCTAATGTCTTTATCAAGCAAGCCCAACAGGTAGGAGATGTTCCCCTTTGTTTTAGCAACATCTAGTCTTAAGTCTCAGCTCACTGTCTGCTCTGTGAAGAGAGAGGTGCCTTGGGAGGGTGATTCATTATCCTCTCTCAGGCTAGAATGAAACATCATCTCTCTCTCCATTGACTTTAGATGGAGCCCCAGCCAGGAGCTGCAACTATAGATTGAACATAGTGAGGATGTTAAGGGGACAAATCCCTCCAGTACACACCTGAGAGGAGATCTCCACTCCATATAGAATCATAGAATCATTTTGGTTAGAAAAGACCCTTGGGATTATTGAGTCCAACCATCTACCCTACTCTACAAAGTTCTCCCCTACACCATATCCCCCAACACCACATCTAAACGACTCTTAAACACGTCCAGGGATGGTGACTCAACCCCCTCCCTGGGCAGCCTATTCCAATGCCCGACCATTCTTTCTGTGAAAAATTCTTTCCTAATGCTCAGTCTAAACCTCCCCTGTTGGAGCTTGAAGCCATTCCCTCTCGTTCTGTCACTAATGACCTGCAAGAGACCAGCACCAACCTCTCTACTGTGTCAAGTAGTTGTAGAGAGTGATGAGGTCTCCCCTCGGCGTCCTCTTCCTCAAACTAAACAGTCCCAGCTCCTTCAACTGCTCTTCATAAGATTTATGCTCCAGGCCCTTCACCAGCTTTATTGCCCTCCTCTGCACTCACTCCAGCACCTCGATATATGACATGCTTATATATCTGTTACATAAACATGAACAAAGCTGAGCTATTTTCAACTAATATTTCTATCATGGATTTCATTGCCATAAGTTTCACGGCTGAAAAGTATTAAGAATCCTTTCAACAGTACCCAATACCAGCTGCAAACTGGCTGCCTTACCTGAAAAGACTGCAGGAAGGAATTGAAATAGATGAAGACGATCTGGGAAATGTCATCCTCACCAGGGTTGACAAAGAAAAGCATGTAGGTGATGCCTAGCAGAGGCAGAAGAACTAACGTGGCCTTGACTGCCTTCCTGTGGGCAGGAAACAGAAAACACAAGTGAACACAAGAAAGAACAACGGTGTTATCTGAACTGCTGTAGATTGCCACTCTTGAGACACGCTGCTAGAGCCCCTGCTGAGGATAGCACTGGAAGTCTGTATTTGCACAGTAAGAATATGAGCTTTTTCCCAGAAGGACATCCAAGTTTTAGACACCTCTCAGCCTGCCTGCACAGGAACAGGCCCAAGGTTTGTGACCAGCTTCTTGTGTAACCCTCAGTGGAGGCTCCCGGAGTCCTCAGGCATTGAAGAACTTAGATTTCTTAGGGCTCAGGAAAGGATATTTGAGGGGGAGCCTGATTGCATGTCTGAAAGGCTGGATGGAGTTTGGCAGGGGAGGAGGGAAAGAGTGATAGCCTCCACTGAGGGTTGTGAAGGCACAGGTGAGTTTGTTCGTTAACACTTTCTGACCAGTGCCTGACCACTTGGAGAAACGTGTTCTGGGAAAGCCTTTGAATCCCATTATGTGTGCCCACACCCTGGACTCCAGGGTACAAATGGGAACCTTTTTTATATCCCTCCCCTTCTCTCTCCACGAGACCTGCTTTATGCCCATCTTTGTATTCTGTCTGGAGTCTAAATGCTTCCTGTCTCTCTGCAACACCTGCACACCCAACTCAATTGCGAAGGGCTCTCTTATCAATAATAAACAAGCAGGTGGGTGCCCAACGAAGCGTATGCGATTATTAACAGAACTATTAGGGGCTAATCTTTATTATTGGTGCTAAAATAGTGTCTTGGGATGTCAGCTGCAGACCAGCACCTTGTTGGGCTAGATACCCTACACAGAAGGCTGCAATTTTGCTAAGTCTGTATAAATCTCTGTAAAATTCCGTAAGAGGCAGATAAAGGCAGGCAGGTGGGCAGGCAGGGGAGTACAAAACCATTGCCAGTGTCAGGACAGAGTGACATTCTTAACAAAGTATCATTTAGTACTTGCTTAACGAACGTTTGGAGTACCCAGCTTTAGAGCAGAAAGGCTTGCCCCAGGCTTTCCTGGAATGATATGGCTTTCTGTTTAGGCTGTGAAAAAGAAGATTCCCTCACAGAGCTTGTAGTGAGGAAAAAGAAATCACAGTCATCTGTTCAAGGATGAAGGGCAGTTACTTTAGATTGCCTCAGAATCTAATAACTCTATTGCTCCCTGCAAACTACGGAAGGGATGAAAATGTACTGAGATTTGAATCGGGTGGGTTTTTGTGCTAGTTTTAGTTTTATGGCATGAGGTTTGAGCATGAAAAAAAGGGGTATTTTTCTCCTTCATTTCCCAGGAAATGTACAGAGGAGAGTCTGAACAAGAAAATCAGACCACTGCATTAACTTCCCCTTTGTCCCCAAACCTCAGACAGGAGTAAAAGGAATGAATCAGGCAAAACAACAAAACCCCGTTACTGCAGCAAAACTGCCTCCAAAGTCAAGAGAGGGTTGATTTGAGGACATCAAGGTTCAAGCCTCAGCTTGATACACTGAGATTTTATCTAGAAATGATTTAGAGGATTGTGACCAACTCACTCTGCAAAAACTGTGCTGTTTCCCAGGGTGAGGACCTGTCTGTCCATAAATGCTCCAAACACCTTACAAGGGACTGCAAAGGGTCAGAGAAGAAGGGCCAGGCCACCTACTTTCTGTTCTCCTGGGATAAACATTCCTGTCTTCTCCTTTCTGCCATACTAGTGCTTGGGAGGTTGCACAGCTCAGGAAGCTGGTCCACTTGAGAAGACACCCCATATAAAGGAATTATTAGTTAAGGATCAGTTCTGTGATGCAACCCCACCGAGTGGGTACATGAATGCTGCTACCAGCTGAAGGGAGAGGCAGAAAGTGCCCTTCCTGAAAGGAGAAGTGCCCTTCATTTCCACACCCTACACTTTAAAAAGAACATTAAACCCTACTGGAAATACCCACCTGTGCACAGTAATCATTGGTAATGATACCATTATTGATTACAGATGTTTTGGCCCAGGCTCTGTTCTTCTTTTACTTCTAGCTCTGCTAGGATATTAGTGTGAGCAAAGATCTTAATATGCACATGCACGTGACTTACCTGTACTGTATTGTTTCTGAAGTGGTTGAAGCTCTCAGCTTTGTCATTAAAATCCGAACTATGTTAAACAGAAATACAAAATTTATCTGGAAAAGAAGGAAGAAAGAGGAAAAAAAATAGCACCAGTCAGTCAAACAGTAGCTTAAAGGATGCGAGTGCATCTTAAAAAGCTCATTTTGCAGTTTGGATCTGATTGAGCACAGCCTTTTGGTTTTACCACTGATTGCAACAAACTCAGAAGTTTACTAGAAATAGCAGATTGTGCAGCAAATATCCAGCAGCTATTAATGTTTTCAAAGCAGCAATGAAAATGGAGTTAAAAATTAATGGTTCCAGCACAGAATTTATTTTTACTCCCTTTTACACTTTACCCGGGTGCCACAAGGAACTAAGGGTGGGATTTATTTGGCTTTTTGGATCTGTCTCTGGCTCAGCTCATCAGTGGAGTAATTAGCAGAGCTGTGTTGTGCTAATCTGGCAGGCGTTTGAAACCATCCTCCCGTTGCACAGCCGGTGGTAATAGTTAGGTCGGGCTCCCCAGACCTGACGTACAAGACTGCATTGCAGACTTCTGAATGTGAGCTACTCACACTGGACTCCCTCCGGATTTGGTGGAGGCTATAGATTACACTCCACAAGAGACATTTAAAATTTAGTAGATGAATCATACTTGAAAAATGCCTTTTTTTTTTTTTTTTGCGTGGTCTTTAAAGGTGAGATGATGGATTTACCACCTCCCTGTTTAATCTGCTAAGCTAGGCAATTATTTCTGTTATAATCTCACCACTGAGAATTGAGATCTGCTCTAATTACTGTTGTAGCATCTGCCAGCAACTTTTTTACATAAGTTTTCTCTCAGTGTAAACAGGAAAGGAAAATTAAAAACCCAAAAAGAAGATCCTGATCTGTGATCAGCAGAAGGATTTGGCACCTAGGAGCAAGTTTTGAGTTCCTTTCAACACATAAAGTAGGGTAGCTTACAACATCCTGGGCTGTCTCAAATTTGTCAGCGATGTATACGGTTGGAAGTACAGAATTGTTACCTCAGGACTGTGGCGGTCACAACCTAAGCTTGTGAGAAGATATTTCTCTCATACGTATTTCCACAGTCCCAGGGCTCCTGGCATTTTGCAGTTTATGAATGGAATAATTCTGTGATTGACTTCCAACTCTTTATGAACCCTGTAGCAGAGCTGCCAATTTAAAAGTGTTCTCAAAATATGTTCTTCCCCTGCCTCCCCCCCCGTGCAATGTGCTGGATTTCAAAGATTACAGCATCTTGGCTGCTGAATGATATCCATCATATCATTCCCTGTGGTTACTGTAACATGGTTCATAACAAATGGTGCAATAAGCACCTGAACAGACACTGGCAGCATTGGGAATTATGTACATTAAACAATTATTATGTGAGATAAAAAAAATGCTGCTGCAGGAGTTAACGTGACATTTTTTGAAATTATTTTCTTAGCAGAGCAGGGCCCTAGGGAGTATAGGAAATAAATAAAACAGTGCAGTTTGTATACTGGTTCTTGCTAGAATTGTCTTTGTCATATTTAAGAGCTTGAGGTCAACTGGTTCTCACTTTATTTATCAGAGACAGAAACTGCTCCATATCACTGGTTTGACTTGAATCTTAAACTCCTCACTTTGGTGATTGCACTGTTCCTCAATACCAGAAAGTGAAATGTTCAGGCAGTGTCTGCTGAGAGGGATGGGGGTGTCCTTCACCCAGAGAAAGAAAACTTCTGCCTCAAAGTCTGCTACCAAATCTTGAGGTTCCTAATTAGCTCAGAGCCAAATTCAAGTTTCTTCCATAAAGGATGCAAAAAAGGCAGCAATACAAAACTTGCCACTTTTGCAATCATAATGGAAGGTGCCTGATGGAATTGTAGGCTCTTAGGCAAGGGCAATTTCCAAAAGACTAATCACTTGTGATTAACATGATTAACTGGATAAGAGAAAGCATTTCAAGTTTCATGAGTCCTACTTTGATGTGACAGCAGGGAGCTTGAAATTCACATTGCCACCAGCTGCATCACAAAAATTAGGGATCTTCTCTGAAATTAAATTGCAGAAGTGTGATTCATCAGTCCAGGAGGAGAATTACTAGCTGAGAAGTTTGGTAGTTACTTCACTAGAAATACTCTTATTCTACATAAACCAGGTTTTCATTCTCCCACTCTTTTGCCTAAGTTCCCCATGCAAGGGTTGCAGAAAGGAAACGATGATGATATACAGAAAGGATGTATTAATACTTCTCACCTAGATTTTCATGTAAGTTTGCCCTGATCCCCAGTGACAGCTGGCTCGCTCATCTGGTTGGCAGCGTTAATACAGATTTTCTTAGTTGATGCTCACCGTGCTGGGTACCACCACAGAATCATGGAATGGCAGAGGTTGGAAGGAACCTCTATACATCATCTAGTCCAACCCCCTGCCAAAGCAGGTCCACCCAGAGCAGGATGGACAGGGATTTGAATAGCTCCAGAGAAGGAGACTCTACAACCTCTCTGGGCAGCCTGTTCCACTGCTCTGGCACCCGCAAAGTAAAGAAGTTTTTCCTCATCTTGAGATGGAATTTCCTGGGTTCCAGTTTGTGCCCATTGCCCCTTGTCCTGTCACTGAGCGCCACCGAAAAGAGTTCGGCCCAATCCTCTGACACCCGCCCTTCAGATATTTATAAGCATTGATGAGATCCCCTCTAAGTCTTCTCTTCTCCAGGCATCTCCTCTGAGTTAGACTGAATAAAGTCTATCTTGATAGTCTTAACATTTCCCAATGGAACAGCTGTGAATACAGAATTGTGCTGATTTCTGGAAAAGCATGAAGGAACAGAAGGTTACTTCATTGGCTAATGGTTGCTGCCTGAACCCATTTGCCATTTACAGAAAATATGTCCCACTTGCTCACCAGAAACAGAACTTGCTCCAGAAACACCACTCAGACCTGGGAATATCATTGCCTGTCCTCATCCTCATGAATGGCTGCTCTGTAAATAGCAAACCTGGATCCAAAGTCCTCCGGATTCTTAGGCAGGGTCCCAAGTTTAAGCTGCTCTGAACTCCAGAGCTAATATTTACTCACACAATTACACTTTCCGAACACTTAATTTAAAATGCTTGTCAAAGCCTGATAGAACCTAAGGACAAATGTCACATCTGGTCATCTGATCCCCATGCATACCCCAATGTGTAAAGAAAGAGTGTGAGGACAAATACTCAATGACAATGACTCGCTGCCCAAGTACAGAGTCCTAGCTTTCACCTCCAGGCAACTCTCCAGGACTTTCTGAGGCAGGAATTAGAGACCCATCGCAAAGAGGAATATCAAATCAGGAGAATCCTATGGCCTTTTTTTATGCATAAAGTAAGGTTAGAAAAATCACTCACATCTCCTTCTGGCTTTAGAGTCTATAAATAATGGATGCAGCTCTTTCAAGGCTTTGTTTTCCACTTTCTCACAGGGCTACTTTCCACAGCTGTCACTGCACCAGGACAGGACACGAGTGCAGCCTTCAGTTTGTTACGCACAAAGTTCCTGCTACTGGCTTCATCCCACAGGCTGCTTCAGGAAATAGAATAACTAATTCTTCTAGATTAGCCTATCTAAGAGAGAAAATTGAAGTGACTTGGCCTTGCCTGTAAAGCCATTCCATCAACAGTGAGGATAAGAAGGGTAAAAGCATAAGGAGGCGAGTTGGATTAGCATAATTTCATTTTAGATTACTTCTAGGTAGCTGGTTATCCCAGGTTCTATTTATATCCAGTGGAGAGGAACAGGGAATTTTCAAAAGTGGTTCATTTGACATATTTTAAATGAATGTTTTTGGAAGAACAATGCTTGGACTTGAACCGGTTGGCCACACAAATCATCCAGTGATCTTCAGATTGTCCAGGGGTACCCCACCTGAGCTTCAACTGAAGGAATGTGGCTGTATCTACTGAGGATCTGTGACATTACATTACAGGAAAGATTAAAAAATGTTTTGAAGCACCAACGTCAAGGGTTCCCTTTTGTCTCTATTAAGGTTTCTCTTAATCTTAAGATCTCTTAAGGGAGATCTTTAAGACTTCAATAGGATAACCTCTCAAAGGCAGAGCTTAGCAAGCAAAAAATTCCAAGGCAAAAGATGCAAATGTGGTAACATCAAAATACTTGTTTCTGGTTTTGCCTCCTAGAGACACATTTCAGTGTTCAATTTTAATGATTTCTTTGAAAAGAATGCTCCATTTCAGAA
Organism: Gallinago undulata; assembly: GCA_026546715.1. Lineage (NCBI taxonomy): Eukaryota > Metazoa > Chordata > Aves > Charadriiformes > Scolopacidae > Gallinago > Gallinago undulata. The sequence continues at coordinate 4,187,056 of JAOTQQ010000012.1, read as the reverse complement.
AGACACTTGACTCAGTAGGACCATACAGTTCTAGTGACTACCGCATTGATTCTCATTTACAAGGAAAGAAGATGAAGCTTCTGGAGTTTTTTCCTTATATATATACACACATATATATATATACATATATATAGTAGTGTTTCAAAGGTAGAAAGAGCTTACGACTGCAAAGTGAGTTTTCCTAGAAAAGAGCCTCTGTACTGTATCTAGAAAAGTACACAATGATTTGTCAAGGATTTTCTTGTTATTGGAGGTCTGTGTCAACAAACACATTTATCTCAGAACTGGACAGCTCTAACAAAACCCACACATCAGTTCCATAAACGGAGACTGACGAACGTACATTTAAGAGAAGTAATGATGACAGGCAGTGCATCCTTTGTATTTATCTTTAATCTCACTTGGCATTTCTATTCATTTCTGTTTATACATGTTTTCTGCTTCATAACGGAAAACAGAACTAAGGAATTGCCCCTTGATATTTATTGACAGATGATAAAATTAATCCAAAGATGAGGTCTCAAAGACAGAATAAACCATCTTATTTCATATTCTCTTCATTTCATTTATGATGTGGTAAGAATATAATTCTTGCTGGAATAAGACCCTCTCCAACTACAGATGGGAAAGAAGTAGTTCTCATATCTTGCCAGGGCTTTGGAAGTTTAGCATTTCCATTTCTAAATTGAGACGAAAATTCAGAGCCCAAAATGGAGTTATAAGCCAGTGATCCAAAAAAGCATTTGGACCACCTGTAAATTGTAATCTGAACATACAGATCCAGAAGCTCTTTTGAACCAAAAGAAATTTTTCAGTAAAAGATTTCAGCCATAAAAATTTTCTGTCATAAAACCCAAGTTCCATTTGAAAGGAAATTTATCTTCCTTAGTGAGATGAAATAGCCAAAATATTTCAAGATACCCAAAAGAGGGAATGCTGACTGTGAAGGCTTCTTTGTAGTTTTCCTTAAGCTCGGGAGTTTAAATGAGCTTAAATTAAGCTCAGGAGTTTAAATAAGCTTAAATGAGTTTAAATTACTCTCTTTCTTTTTTGAGAGTGTAATGAGCAACTAGCATTTATTTTGCTCATTTCTGATGGGCTTCCCATTTTAAGCTTGCCAGAAAACCTGTACTTCTGTGCTTCCTAGACAGTTTGCTCCTCTTCACTTGCAGGAAATGTAAATATTATTTTATTTAGATTTTGCTTTTTTCTGCAATGTGGTAAAATCCACTCCAGGATTAATCCAACCCAATTGGCATCACAGTGATCATTTTAGCTGTATGGGGACTCACAATACTAAGTGACCAGGCAATAGCATGGCACATGAAATCACACAATATAAAGGTAACACAATGGGGAAGTAAAGCCATCCTAACTTTCCATGAAGAGTTATGAGCTCTGGGTATTTTCATTCACAAAAGAAGTGTTGGAATTAGACTAGCTAGCTCCCTGAAAACTTCATCTTGGTTCCCAGGGGTACTCAAGAAAGGAAACAAAAATTGTTTGGCATTACTGAGAAAGAAAAATCCAAAAACCCCAGAGAACAGGATGCTGCTATAAAATTCCCTTTTTGTGGTCATACCTTGAGCACTGGGGCAAAATTTGATCTTGCCGCCACAAAAATCCTACATCGTTACTGATTAGCACATCATAAAGACCACTTCATTACACGTGTCAGCTGTGTCCTGAGCAAAATTCTCCACTGCAGTAAGGATGAGCCCATCTTCTTAAGGACACTTAACTCTTCTACAGCACTTGCCATCCAGGAATCTCAAAGCATTTTACAAAGGAAGTTAAGTATCATTAAGCTTGCTTTATAGCTGGGGAAACTGAGAACTAGAGCAGCAATCTGTCTTGTTCAAAAAGTAAATAACTGAGGAAGGTAGAGACAGAATTGAACTCCAGGTCTTCCTATCAGCTCAGGTACCCACTTATGCCAGCAGTTAATTGATTGTGCTGAATTATTTTCAATGAGATCCCAAAAAGCAGAGGTTAGAACACTGTTCAGTTCTCAAGCACAAGGGAAAAAAATCTATTAAAGCTGAATGTAATTCAGTCTTTTTTGAAAAAAAAACTGAATATTTGATCTTTCTGTTCAAAAAACCTGAAAATTTAACAGAATTTTAGCTCTGAAAAATATTGCAGTTCATATCTGGTGTCAGTCCATAACAGCAGTTACTGAGAAAAAAAAAAGCAGCTCAGTTAACTGCCTCCGGTGCCTATTTTCTGAGGTTCATCCTCTGATCTTGCTGTGTTTTCATGGTTCACCAGTTCTTTGACAGGGTTACAAATTTAAAATTGCACATAAGAAATGTAGACCTCTTAATAAAATCAGGCTGAAATTCAGTTCCCTGGCATGTATTTCCAACCCTTTGCCCTTCAGAGAGGGATGTATGATTAAAACTTGGTTACGCCACTCGGAGGGAAGATACCAGAAATATGAAATCCCAGTAATTTGAAGAGAAAATACCAAAGAGAGTTTATTTTTCTAGTACTATCAGAAACTGAATTTCAAAGCATCTAATACACCGAATGGGTAGATCTCTACTGGGATATGTTCAAACCAAAATCCATTCAGGAATGAAACAAAGAAGGGTGATTACCCACATTCTCTTCCTCACATTTTTTGTCAATAAAAATACAGGTTTCTCACCTAATATTCAGGATCAGCATTTATACCAATTTCCTTTGCCTCTGAAATTGTTTCCCTGTTTTCAGTCCGAGTCAATGTTAAAGTTTTTTTCTAAAGACAAGTAGGAAAGCAATCAAACAAATCTCTCTACTGGATTGTTTGAAGGTTTTGTACCCTGAAATGTAGAACAAGAATAATATGGTTTAAGGATGGACTTGAGGACTGCTACCACGATCAAAGGGCTTTATTTTTGGCCAGTCTGATTTTCCCAGTGAAGCTCAGAGCTTCTGAACGACCTGTTTCTTGGCGTTATGCTATCTTGTGCTGCAGCAGGTCAATGCATACAGGCAAGGAAATGAAAAACCAAAACCAGCGGGAATAATTTTTGACAGACAAAATCCTCCTTTCTTTTAAAGAGACTTAGCATCTTTGGAAGCAGGTTTTAGCTTTCTGGAACTAAGAATACTTACCAACAAGAGCACTTCAATGGCCTTGCCCCTGGCTGGTATAATGATGCCTCTTGAACGGGTAATGACGCTACCTTTGTCTAACAGGTAACTGAAACTCAGCTGGGCTGTACACCGGGCACTGGGCTCTGAAGTGGGTGGAACCGGTTTTAACTGGCACAGGCCGAGTGCTCGCATGTAGACAGGAACTGTAATTTGATGGAGTTTTTAGAATTTTAGCTTTCAGTGTAAGCCCTCTTTTGGAAGTAACTAATTTCTTCTAGTATCATGTCTTTATGTCTCCAGAGGTACACTGGGCTACTTCTCGCGCAGCATTGTCCTGTATGTTCTTTCATAAAACATGAATTTCAGCTGAACATTTAAATTCTTCATTAGTTCAAATTTAACTCATTATCTGTGTCTGAAAGAGGTCACAGGGTTGTGCTATTTTTTAAATCTTTGTGTCTTTCTTTTCTGGTGACCCCTGTTCACTGGAGGGAAGAGGAAAGTAGCACTTTTTTCCATCTTTATATGATTCTATAAATACATTAGCAACAAAAGGGGGCTAAGAAGAACATCCACCCTTTTTGGATGCGGAGAGAAACACAATGACCAAGGCTAAGGTATTTAACACCCTCTTTGTCTCAATCTTTAACAGTAAAAAAAAAAAAATGTGGGCACATTTTAGCAATGAGTGTATTGTAACAGGAGTTTTCAGATTTGCCTTTTAGACTATATTTCCAGAGAGCTCTTTACTCACCCACCAGTGCCTTCTGATGGGACTAACCTTAAGTAGAGGGAAGGAAGGGCTTGCCCTTATGTTACTTCTCTAAAATACGTCAGCTGCTTTCTACCCCACAGAGCAATTACTATTGTTATCTCATTAATGCTTTAATTAGAGGTCAGGTGCAGGCCAATGTGGAAAGGTTCAATATACAACGTCAGTTCAGGGCAGTATGGTTAGAGGCTCGGTTTAGAGGAGTCTCAAGGCTGCTCTAAATTAGAGGCAGATGTAATGCTCTGTATATAAAGGCAGCCTTCAACTGTACCTCTGTTTTCTGTGCCTCTTTGGGGTCTTTAAACAGAAATTAGTGTTCTGGGGAGAACAAAGCTATCTTCATTACTCTAAATTACCTATGGTATCTGCCAGAGGTGCTATCCAAGACTTTACAGATATTGTTAACTAAAGGGGTTATGGTACACTCACAGATTCACAGACTTCTAGTCAATGATGTGAAAAATAAATGCTCCAAGTATTGCAAACTTGCTACCTTGTGGTGTCTAAATATGATTTGTTTGTGAGTAAGGCTCCGTATCTATGGAGATAGTCTATTTATTGTGACTCTCTTTGTGCTTTCGGGATGGCTCCCTTACTGACATACAATTACATTGGGCGTATCACACTGATTTTATTTCTCTCCTTGCAACATAAAGAAAAGACTTTTTACATAAAACCAGACTCCTGCTACCTTTTCTTCTCTTTTCAGCTACGCACAATATGAACTGTTTGCTGCACCTCAACAATTAACACAGAAATTAACTCTCCTGATTTCAGGTTAGGAAACATTCCGTTTAGTAGCTGGCTTCCTAGGCAACAGAGAAGCTTTTTTTCATGCTGAATCACATGAAAGGCACAGCCCTCTCAAAGTGAGAGTGCAAAGCTTCTTAGCCTTGAAAAAGCTGCCAGTGGCTGCCTATTCTGGCATTTGCACCTTCCCCATGGATGCTCAAGTGGCATAAGGGACAGCTATACTGCACCTTGGATCCCTGAGACAGGGGATCCCACTGAGCCCTGTGAATTTTCTGTTAGGACATCTACCTTCTTCCTAAGTGGCTTTTACTGCAAAGGAGTGGAAGAGTAGAATTGGTTTTTTTTCAGCATTGTCCTTTCTAATAGCATTGATCTTTTCCATCCACACCCAATATTTTCTGAGAAGGCATCACTGCACTTTGGTTGAAGGTTCAAAATGGTTTATGCATGAGCTTCCTTCTACTGTTCTTTGGCACAGGAGACAGTGTTGGGTAAACATGTAACTGTATGTGGCACTGAATAGGAAACTAAACAACAGAAAAGCTAACAAACAAATACACAGCAATGATGAGGATGAAGAAGATGTAAACGACTACAAGGAGATGCAATTCCTTACCACAGTTATCACATTTTCCTAATTGATGTGCATGATGGAATTGCCCTAGGTCTCAAGAGCCTCAAGTGGATGAGGAGATATTGTAATGTACCTTCTGGTTTTTAATATTTTTCCTTCCCACATCTCAAAACATTGTACAAAGGAAGGCAAACAGCATTACAGAGGGAGGAGGAAAGAATGGCCTAAGGTCAAGGAAACAGCCAAAAACAGATCACTGCAATTCTGACTTGCAGCGTTAGCTATTGTGGCAACTTCAGAGAACAGCTGAAGCAGTTTGACCTTGTTTTATGTTACATAAAAGTAGATGTGGAACATTACAAATGCCTATCAAATTATCCCTCAATGGTAGATGGCAGCGTCCTTCCACCCACATACATGCTTACCAGAAGAACAAGAATCACTGGCCCTTGATATATGTAGTCAATATATTTCCCTGGCTCTTTTCCAAACCAGCATCTGTAAGAAACAAAACAAACAGAAATATAATTTACAAAGGGGAATGTATTTCTTTTAGATTTTAACATCAAGGACACTACAGAGAGATGTTCCCTTGTTCCATGAGTTGTTTAATCATGTACATAATTGGCAAGTGATTGAGTTTTCTGCTGCAAAGCCACTTTTTGTTTGGACACAGATCTAAGCCCCATTTTCCCCTCCCATTAGATCATTCATGTTCCCACTATGTTAGGTCTATTGGCCACGTAAATATTTCCAGGAAATGTGAGAACCTGATGTAAGGAGGATGCAGAATAGGTGTCCTGCTGGGTCTCAAAAAGGGATGAAAGAAATATTCTATGGCAGGAGAAAAAAACTGATATCTATTGCAGAGTCCAGCGATACTTCAATTCCATAAAAAAAAGGGTACTATTACTAGCAAATATGTCTCGGACAGGTGGGAACGCTGTCTAAATAAGGTAGTGGATGAATAAGGAGTTTATCCCATTGGCTTTGAACCAAGCTGGCGACCATCGAATCCGGCATATAGTATAGAGACACGATTTGAAGCTAGCAAATACCTGATCCAACATCACCAAAAGGAAATCAGCTTAGGTTCAGTGAAAGCACAGGTGAAGTGAAGGGCCTCAAACCAGCAGAGAGCCTGGATGGTTCATGTGTGACTGAGTGCTGGCCTGACTCTCACTTCCACTAATTACAAATGTTTTTCTCCCTGCTGTTCCTATACAACAGACTGAGCCTGTGATTTCACAGTGACCCACCGCTGATGTTCAGCTCATTCTCTTAACTGACAGTAATAAATCAGTTATATTTGTCAGTAAATGAATAAGAAACAGGGATTAGGCCTGGACACAAGCATTTATGCCATTACATTTTCCTTGTTGCAGTTTTGGCCTCGGCCAGGCAATAGCCAACTCCCAAACTATTTTGGGGAACAAATCTGGAGCTAGCATAAGCCAGAGGACATTCCCAATAGTCTACAAACTGCACCTACCCTGATTTGGAGGCCAAGAGGGGTTTAATAATATGGATATGAACTATTCCATGCTATTTGGACTCCAGCCCCAGGAATGATTCCAAGTGCAGCTAATTTAATATTACAGATATAGCTACATGGTCTGGATCCTGGTTCCATCAAGTAGAGGCAACTTTGCTACCACAGTGCCTTAAAGCTTGGGTCATTGGTGCTCTAGATACCTCAGGAAGTATATTTTGGAGTTCAAAGGTCTGAGATGGTTTTTTTGCCCTCAGTGGATACCACATACAAAGTCCACAGAGCAAAAAACATGTCTTCCCTGACCCCTGTGACAAAAGATGAGTTTAGTGCCACTGGAGACTTGAAAACAAGGGTAATCCCTGAGCCAAGGAGGCCATGGAGACAGGTGCAGATTTGCACTTTTACAAGCATTCAAGAAATATTACTTGTTGCCTCAAATAGGTCATCTGTAAGTCACAACCTCACGAGTCCAAGGCAAATAAATTTTGATAAGGAAAATTATGGTTCAAATGGAATTGAGTCACATAATGCCCCCAAAGCCTTTCTCCAAAATGTGTTTCTTGCCTATTGCAAAATCCTCTTACTGAACTGAATGTACGGAAATATTGAGATACGCAGCAGATATCTAGGAATACAACTCAGTATCACACAATTGTTTGCCTCTTCTTGATTCAATTTATAAGTCTTTTAAGTTCCAAATAAATATAAAACACTATTCCCTGGTGCACTGGCTGCAAATTAGCGTAAATTGATAATTTTGCAACCAATCTTCCAAAATTTGTTGATGAGAGCAAGACTTGGAAAAAGGCACTTCCTGCAGCCGAGTTATCATCCAAGAAGAATCCCCGTGTCAGTCTTAAATGAAGGAAAGGGAGTTTTGGGTGGGATTTTTTGTTATGGAAATGGAAAGATATGAAGAAAAATTAATTGCAAGATATGCCAAAGCAGGAAACACAACTCTCCAGAACTTGTAAGGCATAGCTTTGATAAAGGTTTTTGAAGGGCATTTGGGGAGAACTACTCTATATTGCCTGAAACTCAGAGAACCAAGATCTATTAGAGGAGAAGTTTCTGGGAAGCTGGCTGTTCTAGCAGAGGGACTAATAAGGAACAGACCGAGGCACATGGCAAAATTTAGTGGACTAGAAAAAGCCAGCAGAGAATTTGGAACAGAGCTGGTAGAGCACAAATGATGTTCCAGGGCAAAGGCTGCTCATGGCTCTTTGGAATTTGAATACTGCTTAACTGTAAGACCATACTGAAGAGCAAAACGCTGACATAGACTCTCTGAAGGCCAGACCAAGGCTGCATTGACTGAAGCATCACGTCCAAACACACTTCCACACAATTTGAGGGAACAAGGTTGTTGCCAAAGGAAGACTTCAACACAGGGATCTCCGTGGGACCTTGATGCTTCAGGAGTTATTGGGAAAACAAAACAAAACAAAAGAGCAGCAGCTTTTCTAGAAGGTGTTAATCTCATTAGGCTCTAAAACAGAAATCTTACATTGTAATCTAAACATTTCTAATACACCCACTGAATCAGAAGAGTTATGGTGAGAGGACAGATACGACATTAGATATGTTTGCATTTGATCATCTTTATTCCACATTTACAGTCTAACTGTTCAAACTGGGTTCTCAGCTGAGATATTGCAAACTTTTCTGCCTGTCATCTTAACTCGTACTTTAAATCCAACAGAAGCCATTATTTCTGCAATAAAATCAGGGCTGCCCATTTCTTTCAAACCAAAAAGAGAAACTCAAACCACTGAAAATTAATTGGTGCATCAGAAGTTAAATTCCATCTGTTTGAAAAAAGAGCCTTTTTCTTTTTCCTTTTTAACCTCTGAAAGAATAAACAAACACTCCCTGCATATTGAAAAGCACAATTTAGGAAGACAGTTCTGATTAGACTCAGATGTAAACATACTTCTATTCAATAGCACTAATTAATATTCTTCATGGTTCTCCGATAGTTCTTTATATAACACAACCCAACACTGGTTTTATCACTTCTGTTAGTTAGAAATTACTAATGTTCTCCCCCTTACCAGCTGTCCATCAATGAAATTACAGTAGCTCTTAATCATTTGTGTGCTTTTCTTATTGAGACTTAACAGTACTTTTTTTCTGAGTTGTCAGATTTTGCTAAAGGACTGCTAAACGCCAGGCGGGATGTTTCCCACAGTACCGATATTGAGACAAATACAGCCTCAATATGCAGAGCATGGTCCCTAATAAGAACGAAAATGAAAACATTAGGAAGCTGGTTGAAGCCTTTTCTTAAGGTTTTTCCCATGTGAAGGACTGTTGTGACTGTTTCACACTCCCACGCGAAAGAGCGACATAATTTGAACTCCAGTTCAACCTCCAAACAACGTTAAGTTGCAGTTCAAACGCACGGTCAGATGAAGAAGAGAAATTTCCCATTTTGTTCTGAATTTTGGGCTGTAGTGTTTCAGTTTGTGCCACTGCCTCTTGTCCTGTCATTGGGCACCACTGAGAAGTGTCTGGCTCTGCCTTCTTCATACCATCGTAAGATATAAATATCTTATATATTGATAAGATCCCCCTGAGCCTTCTCCTCTCCAGGCTAAACACTCCCAACCCTCTCAGCCCCTCCTTACATGAGAGATGCTACCAGGGTATTATTTCTCCAAGCCAGGGATTAGTTTTATCTCATCTGTCTATATTTGCACACACTTACGGAATTCAAATTAAAGGCACGATTTCCACATCATCCCAGCCCAGAGAAAGGATTTTGTAAATGCCACAAAGTTTAGTCTAAACTCTCCCAATGGCTGATGGACTGGAGAGGGGAACAGACCACAAGTAAGCTAAATACACAGGCGTGCACATCTCACCCGCGTGTACCAGAGGTGCACTCTTACCTCTGCTTCAATTTGACTGTTTAGCAGAACCTCATTCTCCATCCCTCAGGCTGGGGGGCAGCGAGCAGGCCCTATCTGAAGCCTCGCATGTTTAACGCTTGAGAAGATGACTGAATATTTATGACAAATGACAGGCCCTCAGCAAGTTATTCCTTGTGGAGAACGAGAAAGTTGGAGACGTGCTGCTGAGCGAGAGCTCGGCAGGTTTTCTTGTATGGATGGGAAGGAGGTTTTGAGATCAGTAAAACAATGTCCTTATATGTTGATGTGTGTGTGCGGTGTGAAATGTAGCAAACAGATAGCAGTGTACCGAAATAGTAAGTTTTGTTAGTGGGATAAACATTTAAATGTAGCCCATTGTATTGCTCACAGGGTGTATGGACAGTCACTCACAACCCATCTGTGAAAGGGGCACAGCGTGTGATCAAAAGACAGAAACTCTATATGCTGAGAAAGCGAAACAATAAACGTCTTCGCTTCCCCCCCGCTATGGAGTCTGTGCCCGGTGTCACCGCAATTCCTGTCTTGTTTTGCTTCACTTCATTTACTTCACTGAGTCTCCTCTGCTTATGACATTACTACAAATCTGCATAAAGCAGATTTCATCTAATAGCTTTGGCCTCACAGCTTAATGCCCTGATCAGGTCTTCATTTTATAAGAGCTCTGCCTGGGTGCACGTGCTAGATGAAAGGAATAGCTCTATTGAACCATCCAGTCGTGATTTCTCAAGCAAAATACACGAATCTCGGTCCCACTCCTGACAATAAGAGAGCACAGCACTGAGGCTCCAGGCCATTTCACCTCACACTATGGTGGGCAGAACACACACAACACGTCTTTAAAGATACAGAAGAGAGATTGGTCAAGGGTTCAAAAGTTTGTGGGAAACAGAGAAGAGAACTTAGTAGTGCATAACAGAATTCCTCTCATGCCTATAGCACGGATGCCCAAAGCTGAGCCAGTCATCCTATCCACCTCCCTTTTAGTCAGGAGGGATAGTGAAGGTAAGTCTAGTTCATCCAACCTGCTTTGGCCACCTCCTTCCAGATGTGATGAAATGCACCCCACACTCATATACTGCTTAGACTGATCACTGCTGATCACACGAGACCACAGATCAGGGCAGAGGCAGACACCTACAAGGTGGACACCTGCATTTAATCAGACGTGCTACAGACAGACAAACAGTGTGGCCATGTGAAAAACAGATTAATGGAGAAAAGAATTTTTTTAACACTAGGGAAGGGAGCTGTAACCGAGAATAGACATTGATCCAAACACTAGTTGAAATGTACAACCTGAGCTGTATCTGACCAGTATCGACGTTTGAGGGAAAAACTCCCCACACACAGATACCTCTTTATCTCCCATATTTTTCAATTTCATGCACTAACTGCTTCCAACTGGAAAAGCCAGAAACAGAAATGCAAAAATTCCAGCCATAAGACTATTCTTGGCGGACTGTCAAATGGATTCTGCACACCCAGATGGCTTAATCCTTTAGCACTCAACTGTAGTTTTTACCAAGGTCTTACTCAAGCAAAACTCCCATTGAAGGAGATTACCCTGACCGTAAATCATGTATAAAGATATCAAATGAAAGCTTCAGGGCTTGGCCAAGGATATTTGGGAAAGGTATTTCTAGGAGTTGACTCAGGTAGTGCTCTGAAATTTGAGATGGTGTGGATTTGGATGGAGGTAATGTGAACTCTCCTCTTTCCTATGAATCAGGATTATTTCTATATTACCAGTTCAGCCTGCAGCAATTTATGAATGTATTTAGAAAGCCACAACACAAATATTAACATCACTTACTGTTCATTTTCATAATATAGTTTGCCAATGGCCCAGGCAATGATGATTGGGCAAGGAATACCTGCAACAGCAAAAAAATCAGGAGTTAATCACAATCCATGCATGGCTGAATGACACAGATGTAGATTCAGACTTCTGTGAGAAGAGTCCTGATTAACGAACAGAAGTCTCTAAATACAAGTGGTCCTATCTTGGTATACTTGAGACATCACAATTGTTAAGACCTCTTTATTTGTGCTTGTTTTGTGCTAGGCTTTCAGATTCCAGCTGGTTTGAAGATTTTTGAGAGGAGGAAAGTGTGCTCTTCAAGTGATTGTGTTATCTTCCATCTTGTTCACAATTGACTCAAAGGGTCTGGTGTACGTTTCCCCCATGTACTTTTAGGCATGAACAGACAAAATGGAGCCATGTCCTTTCTCCTATAGATGATCAGAGGGCTAGGGCATCTCTCCTATGACAGGCTCAGAGAGTTGGGGTTGTTCAACCTGGAGAAGAGAAGGCTCCAGGGAGACCTTATAGCAGCCTCCAGTATCTGAAGGGAGCCTACAAGAAAGCTGGAGAGGGACCTTTTATAAGGGCATGTAGTGACAGAATGAGGGGAAATGGCTTCAAACTGGTAGAGGGTAGATTTAGATTAAATATCAGGAAGTAATTTTTCACTGAAGTTGGTGAGACATTGGCACAAGTTGCCCAGAGAAGCTCTGGACGCCTCATCCCTGGAGGTGTTCAAGGCCACGCTGGATGGGGCTTTGAGCAACCTGGTCTAGTGGAAGGTGTCCCTGCCCATGGCAGGGGAGTTGGAACTCGATGATCTTTAAAGTCTTTTCCAACCCAAATCATTCTATGATTCTATGAGAACATTTAACTTTTCCTTGTGAACTGAAGAACAGGGATTTGAGAATGAGGATGATAAAAGACTGTGTATGGGAAGGCAAAGCAGAGCCAGAAAGCACCCAAAATGGTGAGAGGAAAGATATGTTCAGCTTGTACCACTCCTACATCAGTAATGAGAGACCCAGCAGGCTCTGAGAGAGTTAGAGAGGGAAAATACAAGGGAACAATGCAAGGGGTCTCTGAGACCTGTGTGAGCAGCTGATTTTCCAGTTTGGTGACAGAACTGTGAAATATTGAAAAAAAAATTTAATCAATTCTCCACATAAACATTTTCTTTCTTCTACAACTCCTCTTTCCTCCCATTTGATTTTTGATTGAATGATATAGTTTATTTTAAAGGCTATTCCTGCCTTCAGAACTGCAATTCAATTACTTCTGCTCAATTCTGAGAGGAATTTCTGAACAAAACGTCATTCTACTTCCAGAAAATAAAATATTTGCTACTTTTCTCCACCTTTTTTTCTTTCAACAGAAAGGAACTGTCAAATCCACAAGTTCTGTTTAACTTCAGATTTTACATTCAAGCAAACAAGCTGTCCACATGGGGCTTGTCTTGCCAAACCTCTCTTGGCCAAGTTAAAATCATGGATATAGTGGTTGAGAAGGAGCTCTGAAGGTTTCCAGTTCAATCTCCTGCTCAAAGCAGAGCTATCAACACCAGCTATCCTCAGCCAGGGCCTAGCCTTGATGAATTTTCAATACCTCCAGGGTCAGAGATTCCACAGCTTCTACATCATCTGTTCAGTGTTGCCCTAACTTTTTGGCATATTTTCTGTTTTCTTAATGTCCAACTGGAACCTCCCAGTCTGCGATTTGTGCTCATTGTCCCTTCTTAAAACATGTCCTATTATGAAGAAGAATTTGGCTCCATCATCTTTGTAATTATTTTTCAAATCATTCTTGGTACCCAAGATAATCCCTCCTTAGTTTCCTCTTTGCCAGATTAAACAAGCTCAGCTCCTTCAGCCTCACTTCACATGTCATGTCATCTAGATCCCTGATCATATTGACAGCCTTCTACTGGATAATCTCCAGTTTTTTCACATCCCCTTCGACCTAAGAGACCCAAAACTGACCACAGTATTCCAAAGGCAGCCTTACCAAAGCTGAGTAGAAAGTATTAATACCTTCCCTCAGTCTTCTAGTTCCAGAGTATGTGCTTTACCATATTTGTGAGGAGGAGGCACTGATGGCTCATACTCAGCCCACATCTGCTGCGAGCCCTACATCTTTTTCACCAGGGCTGCTACTCCAACAGTCGGCTTCCAGCCTGTGCTGATGGACCAGCTTACATGGATGCAGGCAGGGAAAAGCAGCAGCCTTTTCTCTGGCCCAGGCTGACACAGTAGAAGGGAGGTAACAGCATGCAATGAGCTATTCTTCTGGCTTTATGTAGCCACAAGGATAGTACAAAGCTGACATGTGGCTCTATCGAGGGCTGCTTTCTAGGAACAAACCCTTCAGCAGACAAAAGGCAGCTGTAAGGTTGGACTGGCAGATAATTAGGCTTCTCTTCTTGTCAGCTTTTCACTTAGAAGTGTCTCTTCTTTCTCTGGAGACCGAGTGGTCCAGAGGGCATGGACAGTGCATTTTCTGTTCCATGTCCTGTAGAGCAGCAGTGTGTAAGGGGCTGTGATCACTGCTTTGCTGATCAAAGTGAAAGGGGCATGGTATGAACTGCTGCATTCCCAAAATGCTGAGCCTGGGCGTTCTCTTTCTGTCCTTAACACCAGCTGCCTGAGGATCTAAATGAAGAAGATAAATCCAGCAATAACCTATTAGTTTTGTGTCATCACCGCAGTGAAGAACTAAACCTGATCTCATGTTGTTTTGACAAAGCTGGGTTAGAATGTCAGACTTCCCCACAGTGGGATTTTTAAAGATTATTCTTGCTGCTCTTGTCTGTATCATTTTAATACCAGGTACCACGTAACACCATTTTAAACACAGGGGACACTTACACCATCCTATGAAGAGAAAGACCCATTTCCGCAGTTTATCTGTGGAGTAAGTCATCACTATAGCGGTGTGTAAGTAGCAGCCTTCCACAAACATCCAGAAGAAGTTGGTCACCACAAAATAATTGTAGACAGTGGTAATACATCGACACCAGGGCTAGAAAGGAAACAGAAAAGAAAATTTTAAAATCATGGCGAGGACATTAAAAAAAATCTGTGTCTGCTTTTTCCCTTAAAAATGAATGCTAGAATTCATTCATGGGACACAGATTTATCCCCATGACTTGGAATCGGAATTTCTTGGGTGCTGTCAGCACCTCCCAGCTGTGTCTGTGACTTTCTGCTGAGGCTTGGCTTTGACCACAACATGCAGGATCTCCTGCACCTGAGTGTGTCTGGAAAGTTAACATGCCACAAGGCACATCCACACCAGCAGTATGTAAGCAGTTTAAGAAGCAGCCATGTGGAAAGAAGACAAGAGGAGGCAGGGCATTTGACTACGGAGGATCTTTCAGAGAGGCACAGCCATGGCCCAGGGTCATATCCAAAGATGACGTAAGAGTCTAAGCATATCTCAGGCGGAATAACCCACCTGCTGAGCAATTCCAAGAAGATATAAGACAGAAGTTAATGCTACAGTCTTGCTTCATTTCCATAGAAGGGAGGAAGCACGACTGACATTTAGAAAAAAGATATTTCACTTTAAAGATACGCTTTTATCAGCTACTTCATCCCGTCTGTTCCTGCCATTAGTGCTTCAGTGTGTAAGTCACATCACTACACGCATCACCTCTGAATTTTGCCATAACTTCAACGGGAATTTTGTATCAGTAAAGGCATCATTCTCCTAATGGCAATGCAGTGAGAGCACATCTGTGGAATACAAAATTAGCTACAGAGAGGCAGATGGTAACATCACATCAATAAATCACAAGTAACTGCTGATGGTAATTTCCACACAGAAGTCTGGGAAAATTTCTTTCTGACCAAGCAGCCATTCAGCATATTCCCTGAAGCATGACATTAATTACCTATGTTAGCTGGTATCATTGATGTCATTTGGGTCTCCCTATTCTCCAGCCTTTTAATTAACTCTACTAAAGTATTTGAAACTTTTGACCCTCAGTTAATTTTATTTCAGACTTCACATGCACGAGGTATTGATGATCTCTAGGCAGCCAACAGAGCAGCAGATGCACTATCAAACCCAGCAAAATTCTGTGGACTAAGAATTTATTGGACAAGACACACAGTTACAGAATGATAGCCCATTCACAAGTTGTGATTGCTTCTGTTCCTGGAGCTGAAATAAACAGAAGAAGAAATCTTTTGGATGTGTTAAAGCTTTCACATCTGTAATATTTCATTAAGATTTGAAATTTAGTTTGGTTTCATCTGTAAAATAGGATTAAAAACCAGAGCAACTAAGAAGAAGATGAAACATTTTATTTTCAAAGTTTTGTTTAAACCAAATTAAATTTTCTTTTTTTTTCTTCTCCTCCTAGCCTGAGCAAAGGAAAATAAAACCACAAACCAAAAAAAATCCCTATTTTTTGGCTAACACCAAACAAATATTTTAGCTCCATTCCTGACTGACCCCCAAACTAGTAAGACCAAGTTTCCAAAGACTCTAAGCTCACATTTGATTTTTCAAAGTTATGAGCATGAATTAAATCTTTCCCTGTGGTCTCATCCTCATGTAAATGTCTAGACTCTCGTTCCACTCCTTGGAACTCCTCAGTTGCAACTCCTACACATTTTTTGTTCTCTCCACGACTGCCCATTTTCATAACAATTGTAAAAAATAATGATATCTGAGCCTGTTGTTCCTCTGTCACAACAGAGTGGAACTGATCGGTGGGTTGGGAAGACACTGGGACAGATAGAGACAAATACATATGGTGGTGCTCAGATCTCTCTCTGCATCGTTGCCACAGGAAACCAGAATAAAATGAATTTTGAGCAATTCCTTTTGGAATTGTGGATTTATTTTTATTAAATAATAAACCCAATTAGCAGAACTCATTAATTTATACCTTTTCATTTATTTGACTGAGGATTCTCAATTCCCACATGTATCCACCATTAGGCTCCAGATATCCTCAGCAATTCCCCTTCTTGATTTATTAGCATAAACACTATAATTTCATGCAAAATGTTCCCATATTGAGTCCTTGATGCTTCTGTAGCTGCATTCATTATTTAATCTCCACTGATCAGCACACAAGAGATCACATCATTAGCTGGCATAAATGATGTTGCTCCCATTGATTTTGGTGGTGTTATTTTAACTCTGAATTATACCACAATAAGACCATAACAAAGTTATCACTAAGCTCGTATAAAGCTCTTTCCCAAAAAGACTGCAGTGTTCTGCAGAGAAAAGATGAGTTAATGAAAATTGAGGCATGTGAGGATTTGTCCATATATTTACAGGTTTATATTTTCCTTGGTGTTTTGTGGGCACATTTTAAAAATCTGATTTTTCCTAAATAACCATATTAAGACTTGCAGTATTTTCATGAGAGTAAATCATGAAGCATATAACTGTCAACACTGAAGCTCATATAGCACCATCTTCTGTGGCCTGAAAATGTCAGAAACACAGACAAAGCAACCAGTGAGTTAACACAAGCTACATCTTCTCAAAGGAGCATCTGGCTGAATAATAATACAGAGTTATGAATAGATGTCCCCAAAAAACTTAGAATCTTGGACTTTATCTAGGTACTAATTTTCTATTTGTTTTCCCAAAGTACAGGATTAAAGTTCAGATATCAAATCTTACATTTGAAAAGTTAACCAAGGATAACGACTACCCATCTGAGAGTCGAATGGATATCCAGGCTCCTAAGGTGGTCTCTAATTTCTGCAGGACCAGTTCCTATGTGAGTGGACTCCCATTGACTGGTATCAGCTCATAATCTATAAGCACTTCAGTCCACCTGCTTTCCAAAAAGAAAGAGTTTGAAGGGTGTGTGTCTGTATGCCTGTGTGTTTGTAGCACACTGTTTTTTCTTGATTATGGAGGTAAATATCAGGGGACAGCTGTAACAGAGTATTCTACTCTAAGAATATTACAACAGGAATAAAAGCAGTAAAAACTTTAGCTGAAGGACTATCAAAAAGAACTGTTCCCCAAGAAAATCAAGAAAAATTTTTTTTCTTTCAGAGTGGATGCTTTTAACCCACTCCAAAATCCTTGTATTATTTGGGCTGCTGGGTGACTAAACAAGGGGAACCTTGAACTGGCTCTGACTCTCCATTGCCCATCAGAGAGCTGACGTCAATCACTACACCAGCAGAAAATTCTTCCTTGCTTTTTTGTTAGCTAGGTCAGTTTTCCACCAGTTCAGTGAGTTCAGCTTCCAAGGGTTCAGTCCTCTCCAAAGGATCAAGAAAAGGACCAGAGTTAGAGCAAAATAAGCAGCAGGAGTTGGAGTGAAGCGTTGGGGTCCCTGAAGAAAGGAGCCACCCCTTTCAGTGGGACTTGCTGCTGGACGAAGCCCTTATCACAGAGGCCAGCATGGTAAAGAAGGGATTAGCAGAAAAATGGATTATTTTTTTTTTTCCAAAAAGACATCAAGAAGCAAAAATTGTACTGTTTCAGGCCCTATCTCTTATTTTCTTGGGAGTCCCACTGACTCCAGACTGCAAGGTGCCCACTGTCACCGATGTAGCTGACTCAGAGCATCAACAACCAAATCAATTGTTTCTGTACTCTGTTGATGGAGATGTTACCTTCTGGAATGAATGCATTCCCTACACAACTGCACATCACTGCAAGATGCTGTGATATAACTGTTCAAGAAACACCAAATTTAATGTCTCTCACAATACTGTGCCTCACAGCATATAAATGTGGAAAGTATCTATGGTCAATGAAGAACAGAGAAGCTTTTGGGTGGGATTTTTACTTTAAAGCCCTCCTTTGATATGCAGTAATGAGGAAATAAATGAAAATTTAGCAAATCTAAGCTCATATTCTTCATCTTGTTGAAATTACATGAAAGTCACTCCGAGCACGTGGATAGGTGCCCTTTGTAATATTCCTAACAAATTCAGTGTCGCTGCCTGTCTTTAAACTACATGACAGAGACATGCTATCTCCCAGCACTTACTTCATTGCTTTCATGTATGTTGTGATCTATCATTTGAAGCAGAAACCACATCACATTCCTCAGGATGAATGTGGTGATCAAGTTCCAGTGGATAATATTCCGCAGGCATCTGATACTCCTAAACAGGGAAATACATTTGAATCATCACATATAGTGAATATATACATATAGGCTTTAATGACTATATAAAATAAACAAGCTAATTCTGTTCACTTGCAAAATTTCTCATGGTTTAACCCCCTCCACTATCTCAATTACACTACGAAACAGGAGGGTTGTCTGTCCAATGGGTCAGCAATAACAGTCTCTGAGGTTGTCTGTAGCTTATATCTTTACCAGTAAGTAAAGCATATCGGTCTGGTCCAGGGTAAATTGCCCAGCCAGTGCCACAGCTAAAGCCCGGATTTTGCAGCGTAGTCACAATACAAATAAATGACATAAATATAAAACAGCAGCAGGAGGATGCTTCTTTCCCTTGCTATACACCTTTCTTCCAGAAACCACAGCATAACGTTTTGCAAAGCCATGTACAGTTGGTTTTGATAACGTGAGGAGCTCCTTTTGACAAGAATCAATTCAAGCAAATGAAACGGGATCTACTGGAAAGACTCAAATATTCAAATGGTCATTTCACCCTTGGTTATCGTTTTTGCTCCCCTTCACTCTATCCCATCCCATCCCATCCCATCCCATCAGCTCATTTATAATGAGTACTGGAACTGGTAAGCCCCTAAACAACCAGGCTGCACTGGATGGAGTCTGTTGCATTGTTCATCGAAGGAGATTTGGTGACAATACCCATGCTGGAGTGGCAATGGAGTAGTTTACATAGTTTACATTCGGTTAGTCTCTTGAACAGGCTTGATGTGTAAAGTTCTAAGACCCATTAAAATAACAGGAGAGCATGGAGCTTTCTTAAACGAGGCAGAGCAGCATATTCTCCTTCCCCAGAAAATATCTGTGCCTGGTTTTTTAGACCTTCCCCATCCCCCATTCAGATGCAATGTGAAATATGAGCTACAATAAGTTGGGACACAGTGCCATAAACCAAAAGAGGGGACACCTTAAATAGTGCTTGCTGCTGAAAATGGCTCCAGGAGGCAGCCAATGCTTGATGCTGAGGCCAGCAACCAAAGGACCACCGAAGTCAGACAGAACGTTACTCTCTGCAGATTCAGTCACCAAAGACAAGATTATTTGTCTTCTCATTCTTTGCAAAACAGCAAAGGAAAGCAAGGGCCAAGTTGCAGCTAAACACAAAACGCTCCAGTTACTAAAATCCCTTCCACAGGGGTTCAAACAGCCAGTGCATTTCCCCAGCTCATCGTGTTAGGATTCTGCATTTGCCACGTCAGCCTCCCTGGTTGCAAAGGAAGCTCTCAAATACCATGGGACAAACACTGAGAGTGGTGTTTTTAAACCTGTCCATCTGTACCTGACTGGAGCTTATCCCAGTGACAGCAAAAAGAGAAAGCACATTCCTGTAACCAACTTTGCTGCTGCCTCGGGTCTTTTGCATGACAAACAAGCCAGCTTTTGAAATAACAAACACTATTTTGCCATAATAAAACAGTTACTGCACTTTTCCTAAGACTTGATAAATCAGTCTTAGGGCCAGAAGCAATTCTGTTATGTCCCTCAGCTTCACAAATCTCTCAAAGATTTCATAGCAATCCAGCAAAAAACCAAATAGAAGACCTTCCACGTATGAGATACTGCAACGTACAGAGAGATGCTCAGAGGTATAACCCTACTAAGTCAGTGTTAAAACAACTTTTGAGTTTAACAAGTCACACTCCAGGTATGAAACTGGTATTTGATTTTGAGAGCTTCAGTGACTCAGGACTGGAGTCAATTTGGAAAACAAATCTCTGGCTCCGTTTGCTTTTATTTAGGATACAAACCCCAAAAACATTACTCTCAGTGTAACCTGTGCTATCAGAGAACATGTCAGAGACGTGTCTCACTTCGAAAATTTCACTTCTTCACACAAGGCAAAGGTTCACACTTAGGCTTTCAAAGAAACAAGGCAACCAACATCTACTGGCTTTCACCCTGAACCCCAGGAACCCATCCAGCTCAGGACAGACTTTGAAACATGCTATTAAGATCTGTTCTCTGTTTATCATTCTGCACATAAATATCCTGTGGCTGTTGTTCACCTAGATGCTTTATTCACTCCCTTCAGGTTAAGGATTAGCAGATTAAGGAAGGAGTTTGAAATACAGCTTCTAAGGGGAGAGGGAGGCAGGGGACTAGAAACTGAGGAAATTTAGGTCAAACTGTAGAGTTACTGGCATGAAATTAATTGCTTTTGAGAGCTCTAACAACAAAACAGATCTGGCAAACTTGCCACCTGAATGTATTTCTTGACAGAGAGAAGATAAATGAGTGAGAAAAAAAATATCCCTGCTGCATGCTTCCATTTAGATGTAGTTTAACTATCTCATGTGCCAGAACATCACTAAATCTGGCTGGAACATACCTTGATCCCACAAGATTTACAGCAGGAGATTGGTCTGGCTGAATAGGCAAAGAGGATCAAAGAAATAGTTCTAGACTTTTGGTTTAGTTCCTAAAAAGAGCTTCCCCCCCAGCAGGATCCTAATCATCAAAATCACATTCTCTTCTGTGGCTTGGAATATAAGGACAACCTCAGCACGTACAGGCTGCATGATTCCTGCCCTCCTTACTACTTCTTGCTCCTACTGTTTTGTCTTCTTTGCCCTGTCTGCATCCAGCTGCTGACTTTTGCTGGGATCGTAAAACGTTTGGGATGGAAGCAGATTTTCAGTGATGTGTGTTCAGGAGCAAGAGAGTCTGGTCTGTGTTGGGAACTGCCAGGCTCTTCAGATAATTATGATCGAAACTCTCCTTGTTTTCAAAATGCAACATGTGCTGAGGGAAGATGTGTTCCTGGTATAAAATTAAGGAAAGTATAAATGCAGCCAACAGCTGGAATTTCCCAAAATGAGGCCTGAAGCCTTGTCAAATGCTGCCTTGGACATGAAACAGGGACAGATGGCTCCCATGACCCAAGTACCTTTAGCAAAAGCTGTACTTTGGGTCTGAGTAACCCTGTGCCATGGCCTCACTGCCTCTCTGAGACACTCTGTGCGGCACGAATGGTAAGGAGGTGCTTTCCCCTGGTAAAAATCTTCCTGGGTTTGGGGCTAACGGAGCAATGAAGAGGCTGTGGAGCAAGCGTTTTGCTTTTCTGGCTGCAGTCTCTCCCCAGCCACCTTCCCCACATGGTGCTGCCTTGGCAAAGCAGCACATGAGGAGAGGGGCAGGAGCTGCTTTTGTGATGTCTGGGCCACTACTCCGCTGGTGTTAATAGCAATTAGGGTTTTAATGGGAACACCAGTACAGCCAGGCTGAGAAACACACAGCCTGCAGAGTTTCTCAATGGCTCGGGCACAGAATAGATTTAACCTTTTCTCTTTTTTTTTTTTTTTGTTTTTTTTTTTTTTTTTTTTTCTCCCTTT
>JAOTQQ010000012.1:4151650-4165107 GCA_026546715.1 Gallinago undulata | reverse complement strand
TTTTTTGTTTTGTTTTTTTTTTTTGTTTTGTTTCTCCCTTTCCTTTTTAGTAAGGAAAGTAAGTTTCTCCCAACTGGAGACTCAACGTTTGTTTGTGTTTGTAGAGAGCCCCAGAGCACACGGTTTCTGTTTGTTTCTGTCTCCTAACCACTACTAGCAGAGAAATCCCAGTGGCAGTAATGTGATTCAGAGCCAAGGGCAGGAAAAGCTGGAGACACAATTGTGTCAGGATCCTTGCGGGGAAGGAGAAACAGCGGGGTTAATAGAGTGTGTGAGGCTGCAGGACACGCAGGTGGAGGACTGCAGAGAAGCCAATTGGTGTCACAAGGGGAAGATCTCATGTCAGCCACCTGAGAGAGCTGCTCTGATTTACAGGCACTGCTGGTGAACATTATTAGCACAATCTAGTATGAGTAAAGCATCTAGAGGGATAGTGACTAAGATGAGGGTCCCCTCATTTCAGGCACTATTCACATGGAGACTGTTCCGCTGGGCTCGGGAGCTTACCCCATGCATAAAGTTTATCTGTGCAGCCAGAACGGAGTCTGAGGGGGACAGTGAACGTGTCCCAGATTGGGCAAGAAAGGCCGTGAGTAACGGGAGACCTGCAGCACAGTTAATGTTTGGTGAAAGGG
The DNA here is from genome assembly GCA_026546715.1 of Gallinago undulata. Classification (NCBI taxonomy): domain Eukaryota; kingdom Metazoa; phylum Chordata; class Aves; order Charadriiformes; family Scolopacidae; genus Gallinago; species Gallinago undulata. The sequence continues at coordinate 4,164,472 of JAOTQQ010000012.1, read as the reverse complement.
CAAAGCTGACCTTGTCATATTCACTCATCTCAAAGCCTGAGGAAGAATAATACTCAGAGAGATAATTTGTCCTCCAGAGGCCTTTTCCTGGCTCTTGGTAGATGGAAGCTAGCTTAAATTTATAAGCCTTAATTTAAATTTAAATACTCCTGTTATTCATGGAAACGATCTGTCCCTTTTCGAAAACTTGTTAAACAGTCCTAACAGTCATATGACAATCAGCTCCACAGTTCCTTTCTCCTTGATTAATTATTGCCTTCACTGTGTGTAGGAAAAAGGTAAGTAAGTCTGTGTTCCAGAATAGCACTAACTGCCCTCAAATGCAGCACTGAAAAGGAATTCACATCACCTTGTAAACGGCAGGAGGTTGAATTTGAAACATGTTGAGCAAATTCAGCTTCCCTAGAGTTGCAGTGATTGGCAGGAATGCATTCCCTCCCAATTTAGAAGCCAAGAAATCTGGGATTATTCCTGCCTCAGTAGGGAGATATCACAATTTGGAGAGTGTGAAAGCGACATCAGGGAAATGAGAACACGGAGAGCAGAGCTACCTTCTCAAGAGGGCAAAGGGTCACAGGAGAGAGGGGAGAAATGGGAGATGAGGGTACTGGGTGCTAAACTGCTCCTTCATTCATGATCCCAGCCTCACTAGGAAGAAATTGTGAGTTCCAGAGGCATTTAAAGTCCCCTACCATAAAACATCAGATAATAGACGGTTTTGTATTCCTCTTCGTGTCGGGTAATATTGTTTATGCCATTTCCACTTGTTGATGTGGATTGAATGGTGCAAGTGTAGCCCAACTCCCAGGAAGAGCAGCACAAGCCACCATCCCAGAGAGCATGAAGGCTAGCACATCACTTGGACACCATGGACTGAGGATACAGGATTCCATTAAACAGCCTTTCCCTCTATTTGCTTCCTGCCCTGATCCTTTTCAGACAAAAAGTGTTCATCAAGGCCTTGGCTGGACTCTTCTACCAACTCTTCCCCAGTGCATGGTTCCAAGGATGGGAGCGATAAGAAAAGAGGTTGTAGCAGGTCAAGCAGAATAAAGACTGAGGCCACATTGTAAAGCCACGAGAACTTCCATGTTCAATGAGACCCACGAGCCATGGAGTCTGTGATCCAGTCCCCAGTGGTGACCAGTAAAAGGCAGTTTGGGAAACAGCATGGGGAACAGGGGAGACAGACTGTTAGTTGTTCCTTGCTCTTACCTCCTTGCTTCTGGCAGTCAGAGGTTTTAAGATACTCCTGATTCAGAGACCACATTCAATTACATTAAATCACCCCATTGGTGGCCCCGGTTCCTCACAGGAGTCACGGAACTCCTTTTCTGGTTTCTTTTCACTGAGGTCAGGCCACAGCTAATGCTACTAACGTGATGGAATGAAGAGCTCATAAGCTGTTATTCATGGTAAAATACATTCCTGTTAGTTCCTCTCCTCTGCCTGCGTGTCCCCTCCCAAGGGCTGCATGAGGAGGCATTTCCTCACAGCTACGTTCCCTCCTGTCCTTTGGGAATTGCAGGGAGGAGGGACTGAAAGAGCCTGGAACTGGACAGCAGGAAACCACTCGTCCCATGGGGTGTGGGAACAAGCTGGGAGGAGCGGTTGGTAGCATCTCCAACATGTGGTCCTGAAGTAGCACAGTTCATACAGCAGTTTGACTTCTGGCTGTGCCTGATAGCATATTTTGGTCCTGAAATACCTCCCTGAAATACAGCAAGTAGAATAATAGAATTTTTGAGGTTGGAAGGGACCTTTCAGATCACCAAGTCCAACCATCTGACAAAAACCATCCCTAAACCATATTGCTGAGCACCACATCTACCTGTCCTTTAAAGACCTCCAGGGATGATGATTCACACCACTTCCCTGGGCAGCCTGCTCCAGTGCTTGATAACCTTTGTTCCAATGTTGATAATCCAAGTAGAGTCACACAGGCACATGAAAGGGGTGTAAGTTACACTGAGTGAAGGACCAAGCAGAAGGAAAAGGATTTCCTTGAAAAGGAGGACTTAGAGTTTCTGACTTGGAGGAAGAAAAGATACTGCCGCTGGAAGCATCTTAGGGGTTTCTTGGATCCTCCTGATCTCTTAAGAACCTTTGCCTGCTCTTGAGTGATCTCCAGACGACTGCTTCTGACAAGGCACGAGTTTCCACTGAGGCTCTGCTGTGCAAGAGTCCTGCTGCTGTGTGACTTCTCCTGCCAGTGTGGGCAGAGGAGTCCCCATGCCAGGCAGGCAGGACGTTTTGCCAGGACCCATTTTTCAGAGCACAGCCATTTGCCTCAGGGCTAATGACGTGAGGCTTGGGACAGAAGAGCGTAGCAAGCGACAGCATATTTTCATGAGAGTCTGAGTTATGAAGTACCTTGGTTTATGTTTACCGGCATCTGGGGACAATGGTACAGGAAAATGTGTGTGTTCCAGTGAGTTGAGAGCCCCAGAGCATGTCTCTGGCCATGCTGGCAGGAACCAGATAAGATGATCTGGGAGGACACACCTCCCACTCAGGGCACACACACAGAGCCCCATAAAAGCATTAGCTTCAATTCTGCAGCGGGTTAGACACAAAGAAGCAATTAAGGTGAAAGCAAACATACTTCTCTTTGGCCTTCCTAATTAGTAAATCAAAAGGCAGGTGTACGGTGGGAAATTACACATAACAACCTCTTTATTTGATTTGATTTGAGAACAGACCACGTTTCAAGCCCAAATGTCATTCCCTGGCTCGGTATTGCACCACCCCAAACTGCTCAGTGTGCAGGGTGTCGTAACCAAGCTTCCACGTTAGGAACAAGAGCCACAAAGGAAAAAGAAAAGCAAGTTTCTCCAGCAGTTGACTGCCCAGTCAGAAGTAGGACGAAAGAGTTTCTGATTGTTGGCAGAGAAAGCACATCCTGCTAGTTTTTTCTGCCAAATGACCTTAATCGCATATAGAAAGCAGAGAGTTAGAAAATCCATTCTTTTGACTTGGAAAATGCTGTGATCTGAAAAGGTAGAAAATGTGATCAACTCTGTCTGTACAGGTGGCCTCACCGATTCAGAAATGTGAATCTATAAAAGGATTTCTAAAATAGCACTGGTTAAATTCAAAGTAGCCTTTTTGTTGATTCATGTTTTTTTTTTCCCCCTCAGTCCATCCATACAGTTGGTATTTTTCCCCTGGGATGTGCAGAGCTACTCTTTTCGGATTCAAAAGTATGACACAAACAATTAATATTAACAATCATAATAATGCGCCAGCATGGTCGAAAGCTTGTGGAATTAGTTGAATCATCTACATGGAAATAATTGCAAATGATAACTTTATTAAAGAAGCCTGGAAACCTATTAATTCATGTAGTATTCCATTAATAATGATGTTTAATTAAGACAGCTGTATCAAAGTCTGTCTGCAACCAGTTGGCAGGAGAAATGTGAGAGCACTTTGCTGGCGCCATTCCCATTCCATGACTGTTGAACAAGCAGGAAGGAGAATCGTGGACAATACTTAAAAAATATTTTCCCCCTTTAGTCTTTTCTAGGGCGGGCAAAGCTCATGGACAAGCCAAAAAATGGCATGGAGTGGGAAGAATACCTAACAGCAAACTACTTCCCAGGCTCTGCGTCTGTCATGACCTATTTGCTCTCCTCCACATGGAGGCCTCCCCTGAGGTCCTCGTGGTTTCCCCTGGGTGCTCGTGTTCAATCACTGCCTGTATTCTGGTACTAACGCTTACAGAGGGGAAAAGCAGCTGGGGAGGGTGGCAGAGAAAATGAGCTTCTTGGTGGCAGTCGCCTGTGGGAATATAAATAATCCCACAGGAAATGCAAGGGTCGGTTGCAAGGGAAGAGTGAAAGTCTGGAAGAAAATAACAGCTTTATTACGAGGACAGGGGTGAAATGCTCAGGTGAAGAGAAGCAGCAGCTTCCTTTAGTGTTTAGGATGTGCCTAGACCCTAAAAATAAACCCATTGTGGAACCATCTGTGCTCCACACAGCCTGTTCCCAAAGCTCCTTTCTCCTGCTTCGAAGCCAATTTTTAATCACAGGACATGGGGCACCTTGCCTGCTTTAGACACAAAGGCTTAAAGCACTGATGCTCCCAGGGTTGGAAGGATGGAGCCAACACAAGACAGAACAAGATCAGTGGTAGGACCAGACTCTTCACTGTCAGCGTTTGTGCCCAGGACTGTCTGGCCACATAGCACGGTGAACAAGGGTCAAAAATGGCCTTTTGCAAACTCCCTATGAACCCGCTGACAATGGAGAGTATGGATACCTACAGGACACATCACCCCGTGCTTTGTCCCCAGTCAGTGCACAAAGAGAAATGCTGCCCCTGAGAAGTAGGTGGTTAAATATGGGCTCACCGAAACCCAGGCACTGGGTACCCCGGTCTAAGAATATGGCTCTAATCTTGGCTCTACAATCAGCTCTTCGACCGGAGAAAACTCCTCTTATTTTCACAGGAATGACACTGTCGGATACAGATGACTTCATTTAGCACGGCACGTACTTAGCTGCTTGAAAAAAGATTTAAGAATCTACTCTAATTTGCTTTGCTGAATCACAGAATCTTTATGGTTGGAAAGGACCTCAGAGATACTGAGTCCAACCACACACACACAAGACCCTCACAGTCTTGGCCGCTAGAGCCTGCAGGTCAGATATCAGTCATTTTTGAGTCAAAGGGGGCTGTAAAGTATCTTTTTAGCAAAAGCTACCTTGCAACTCGAGTTTGAGTAGCCATAAAAAACCACCTTTAAAGTAGCAGGGGCACAGCCCGTGGCTACAGCCCTCTGGGGTTTATCTAAGCCCTTGCCCCAGGTTGTATTCACCAGTTCAGACTGTGGAAGGGTGAATGGCTCCTATGAAGAGCGACCACTGCAGCCAGATTGCACAAGTTAGAGTGAGGTCTTCAGAAGCCAGACAGCAAGAGCTGACAGTGGTTCATCTGTTTTACAGCTACTGTTTGGGAAATATTAGAGTGCACAGCATGTCCTCATTCATAATCCCCTTGTGGGACTATGCATGCGCAAAAAAAAAATAAAATCTGAAAGAAAATTAATTTCAATAACCAGGGAATTCAGGGGTTAGGGTTGTTTTGTGGTTGTTTTTTTTTTGCTTTTAATACAATTAGACAATTAGCAATGTTTATTATATCATCTGCCTTTCCAAATACTGTGTGGATAAAACAAGGAGGAAAGTCTGAGACACTGACCGCTACTCACGCTCCCCTTGGCCTCATTTCCACCAAAACATGGTGTGAAATATTTCATTATTTTTGAGTATTTGGCCAGGAATTCAGGAAGTACCATATAAGATCTGCCTGCTCCTTCCAAATAGTCATTCCTGTGCTTGGTCTAAATTCGTTAGCATCACGGTGCTCACTGCACGTGTGGAAATGCTTCTGGTGGTTCATCCTGGGCATCTCCCCATGGAAGCTGCTGTTTCTGTCACTCACAGAGACAGTCCCCATGCCAGCAGGGCTGTACACACGAGGGATTTTCCACCTCTCTTATGTTTTACTTGACAGAGCAACGTGAAGCAGCAGTATTCACCTTCTAGATTAGCCAGAAGAGAAGGTGACTGAATACTGAACAACTACAGTGGAGTTCGTGAGGGATGTAGATGTGCAATTCCTTGGATGAAAACTGAAATTGAAACGTTTAGTACTTGAACACCTGCAGGTGCACTTGTAGCCAGAAACTAAACATCGAGGCTTGAAAACATCTCTGATTCTCCTTCCCAGAGATGACTCAGGGCATGTTCTTGTTTTGAAGTAAATTGCACTTCAGAGTGTGATTCATATCTAAACTGTAAAGACCAAACTTTACTTTCTTCCTTTATCTGAAACCTTGGGAAATTTGTTAGGCTTGCTCCACTGTTCCCAAAAACCATTCCAGCATTATCAAAAAGAGACCAGAGCACAGAGGATTTTTAGCCAGTCAGTCAACATAGATCTAACCTTGCACAGAGCAGTTCTATTACCAGAATTGAAACAAGTTAGTGTCCATCTCCAAAAACACTGTCTCATGGCTAAAATCTTGGTGATGACAGAAGTATACCACTAGGAACATATTTCAAGCACAGGATAGGAAGTGGCTTCCTCATCCTCCAGACCCCCAGTCAACAAAGTGATTGAGTAAAAGGCCTTCATAAATTCCTGAAACTCTAGTTTAACTCCAAGATAAATTTTTCCTCCATTACATTGCTCCTGGAGCCCTCTGCTCTGTGGGCTGGAAATCATCCTCTAATATCCACCCACAGGTCCCTCTGTAGAGTGCCTGTACCCATTTCTTCTTCTTGCCTTGACATTGTCCTTGGCTGTAAGTAGCTCTTCAGTTTCTGATGTTTACCCAACACTGATGTATTTATAGACAGCAATAATAGTCCTTGCCAGCCTTCACACTTCTAGGCTACAATACCACCATTTCAGATGCAGCTTATGAAACCTTCTACATTTTAAGACTACAGCTTTCTGGGCACACTTTTAATGACTGATATTATTCCAGGACTTCAGGAGAGCTTTGTTCTCCTCTGTGGTTTTTGCTCTAGGTAGGGTCTATACAAAGAGCCTAAAGAACAAGTCTTACAGACAAGAGATGAGAGGGGGTGGGTAAAGGCAGTGGGAAGCAAAGTCATTGGCCTAAGGTTAATCAATAGGAAACATGTTTTGGTCCTTCATCTCAGTTCATGCAATGAGACACTTCAAATGATTCCCTGTAGGAGAAGACCAGGTTCGAGACCATCTAAGGAACCTGAAGGTGCACAAGACCATGGGACTTGACGAGATGCATCCATGGGTCCTGAAAGAACCAGCAGACGAAGTTGCTAAAACTATCCATCACATTCGAGAAGTTGTGACATTAAGTCCCCATTGACTGGAAAAGGGGAAACATAATGCCCATTTTTAAAAAGGGAAGAAAGGAAAACCCAGGGAACTACAGGCCAGCAGTCTCACCTCTGTGCCCAGCAAGATCATGGACAGATCCTCCCAAAACCTATGCTAAAGCATATGGAAAATAAGAAGGTGATTAGTGTCAGCCAACATAAGGGAAGTTGTGGATGCCTCATCCCTGGAGGTGTTCAAGGCCAGGTTGGATGGGGCTTTGAGCAAGCTGGTCTGATGGGAGGTGTCCCTGCCTATGGCAGGGGCTGGAATGAGATGATCTTTAATGTCTCTAACGATTCTATGTTTCTATGATTCTATGACTTTTAAGTGCAAACTGGTATTAATTTTGGAGATCGCCTACCCACTTGATATATCCTCAGCATCTAGTCCCTGACAGGTGTAAGATCACATTGCTCTACGGAACCTGCTCTATTATATGGATGGTCTACATTTCTTCTGACAGGGTTCTACAGGTCATTTAATCAAACTCTTCCATTCCTACAGAGAATGCAGGAGCAGTTTCACCAACCACAGACCACATACCAGACTGACGATTAAGAGAAGTTTTAAAGGAGCTTGGAACAAGGGGGGGATAAAGGAATGCAAATCTTCCTCCCCTAAACCTTGGGAAATGGTCGGGGGGGGAAATTTAAAAAAAAAGAAAACAACCAAAAGTGACTATGTTATTTCAAGAAAAATATGCTTCAATCTTTTGGCAGAAAAACATTTTGAGATTTAGGAAATGTGCGTATAATCATGAGAAAGGAAGGGGTCACTGCCTCAGCCCTATAAGAAAAATAAATCCAATGTTTTAAAGGGGAAATAGAAAGAGGTAAATTTAGTGGCATAAGGAAAGCAAAGCCTCTCTCAAATCCTCAATTTGCATTTGTTACCACCATACTAGTGACAAAAGATGTTTTACCAATGTTTGTGGGGTTTTTTAGAGCTGCCTTTATCCAGTGACCTGTGCAGAAGGACATGGCATTTTTAATCTTCGGTCTGTCTTCCTTTCAGCACCGTCCTTCTTTATTGGATTCATAGCTCAGCGGAGATTTAAGACGTTTCCCAGGACAAATACCTGTCTTCCTGTACTATTTCTTTGGTCACTACTGCACAAATAAAACATCTTCTGTTTGAATCCAGCCAGGTCACTGCTGGCCATTGCCAGGAGACCTCAGGGGCTGATATAACAGGACACTAACAAGGAAAAAGCCTGGAGAAAGGAATTTGGGTTTCTGCAAGAGTACAGGAAAAATATGATTCAAAAAAAATCAAAAGAAGTGTTCTAAAGCATTTTTTTTTTCTCCCCAGCTTGATTGGTACTACTGATAGCAGGACTCCTCCTATATAAAATTTCTGCTTTACTATTGTGGAATGTGATTATGTGGGATGATGAGAGCCGTGTCAGCAGGAACTGCCTGCGGGCACCTGAGGGATGGATCAAACCTTTACTATTAATGAGAACACACAGACAATGAGATTCACAGCAGTGCAGATACATTTAACAATGCCCTGCGAAGTGCCCCGAGGAAATCTCTCCAGATCCTGCGCTGGCGATCAATTCAGCTCTACAGCACATTTGCTTTATGCATAAATTCTTCATTTTTCCTTCTCAGCATATTTCTTTTTGTTTCTGTGCTTGTTTTGCTTTGTGCTGTAAAGACAGCATGGCTCTCGCACTTTTAAGACCACCTACATTTAGACCTTGGGAATCAGCCTTGACTTGGATCTGTAGGACCTATCTCAATGACTCATTGCCATTTAGTCCAGCATACCAACAAAATCAAGTCCAACAAAAAGTAAAGGTGGGCTTCATTTTTTTTTTATTATTTAGATGCTAAATGCAATGTTTAGTGGCTTATTTTTCATTGCACAGCCTAGAAAGTAGGATTGATTCATCTGAGACAGAACTGGAGAAAACAAGGCTGGAATAGGTCTTTGCAGTAAAAGGGAGGTTGTGGTTGAGCTCTCCCTTCTCAGTTGTGTTGGGGTGTCCCCGCAACATATACACAGATGGCAGATGCTTTCACTACTTGCTGCTACATCTGAGCTTTCTGACTCTCAAAGTATCCTTTGGTTCCTTAGCGTTTAGGACAGTTGAACATTTTTACTGGGGTGGAGAGTGGATTATGAGTGGAGGGCAGAGAGTTGCATAAGGAACCCAGGAAATGGGGAGTGGGGACAAGATCACATAGGATACATTTGGAAGAACAGGGACTAAATCTGGTTCTTTCCCCTTCACACTTCAGGACAACTGAGGACTAAGCTTCCCATCAATACAGCATCTACCTGGCCTGGGGCAGCAAGAGTAATGGTCAGACTCATCTCCAAAAGCAGGACACCCTGCCTAAGGGATACTTAACCTGCTCTTAAAACCTCCAGCGTGAGAAATCCCATAGCCTTCCTAGCAGTTATGTGCCCATACAGGTGTGCTCCAGTCTCTTCTTGCAGACAGGACTGCCTTTGGGACTCCATGGGCACCGACAAAGCAAGGGAAAATCAACCAGGTGGTGGGTGAGAGGCATAAAAGTACAGAGCAGTTGTAGAACTTGAGTGTTCCCAGAGATATCCACTATCTTCACCCTCAGCAGGCACTCGTGGAGTGAGGCAGATGGGAGGAACGGGGCAGGAATAAGAAATGGATAGATTTCTGCTTCTGGCTAAGCTGTGGGACTATCAAACCAATCCTTCAGGGTCTTCTATTGTTTCTTTACATAGGAATTATCTAAATTTTCCCATTGCACCCAATTAGTAGATGCGTTCTTCCATCCAAAATGAAACAGAAAAAAAGCCCCAAATAATAGGACTGAGTTATCAAAACTGATGTGCTCTTGGGACACTTTGAAGAGATAAGTGAGATGAAGAGGTGCATGATCTAGAATTGCTGTTGGGGAAATCCGTAATGCAACACGAATTTAGACTGCCTTTGCTGGAGCATCTTTAGAACTTTTGAAAACAGCTACAGACACTGAGGTACCACTGGCTGGACACCAGATTATTATTTTTTTTTGCATGATACAGTGGGAATTTGAAGAGATGGACCATCTAAATTCACAGCATGTACAGGGAAATACTGATCTGCTGCAGTCCTTTTTAATGCTGAAGCTGATTGCAAAATTTAGATCTTAAAGTTTAAATACAAGTAGAACAATTTAAAAGGGAACAGCTAGATGGCTTCTGTGTTAGAAGCTGGAAATATTTATATCATATTATTGAATTGTTTTTGCGTTATTTACTCAAGCACTTATAAAAGATTCAGCATCGAAGCAGGGAATAGAGTTATAATGAATAATTTGCATTCTTTATTCCGTGTAAATTAATTCAGGTCCCCAAGCAGTATGGGAATTAGCATTATGGGCAAAGTAAAAAGGTTAAAATGGAAGTTTAAACTGATACATCATAAATGTTTTAAGCTTTTTGTTTTTTTATCAGTAGCATAGATTATTTTGTTTATAGATGTTGGCGTGAAAGAAGATTCCTGTTGTTAAGAAGAAAGACACTTTTGTTAGAAATGCTCAAGAGGAAGACTTAGCATAAAATTTCGTAGGGATGCTCTGCTCTAGGAAAGCAGTGATTCTTTCACTTAGGTCACCCTCAATCATCATATTGTAATCCTGGGGGGGTGGTGTTTCTGGTGTACCTGTTTCTCTTGTGCTACTAATATAAGATTTTTCTAAAGGATTATCATTGCTTAGCACATCGTGCAGTTGGTTCTATGTTCAGGTTGAACACTTCTAGCATTCTAAGACAGCACAAATAGGACAGAAATACCAGTCAGATAATCCAGCAAATAATACAAAAAAATCCTACCAGGCCATTTCTATTAAAATACATTCCTGTGACTCAGGCTGTTTCCATACAATGCAATGATGACTGACGCACATCTATCTACTGCTTTCCACTAAGTTTCCCTCTCTCCTGCCCTCTCTCTTCTCCCTGTAGCCCTAATTCTTCTTCACAGACTTTCTTTCACTGAGATATCCATTTGACCTGACCAACTCCTTTCTGTAGCACTGAACCACGGCAGGGCAGTGCTTCTATGCAGTTTCATTGATTTGCATTCATCATTTCATGAGCACTGCTGGGGAAAAATCTCCTCTAAAGATGTTTCTCCTCCTGTTATTTAAGAAAGCTCCTGTTCTTTAATGCCAGAAAAATTGACATTAACCCAAAACAAAATGTAAAGATTTCATTCTACCTCCTTTGGTCTAGATCTGGGCATTATTTGTCAGGGAATGCAAAATACCTTGCAGTGCCTTAGAAATAAGAAAACTTGCCCCCAAAACTTGCAACTCGACACTCAAATCCCAGCTTCCCTTAATGAAACACTCTGTGCTCACTGAATTTTTTGCTGCATCAATAAATCACGTACAGTTCTCTTCCTGAATACAAATAGGCTTTAGGTCCTACACACGGAAGCCACCATCACAGCTCACCCAACCCATCAGTCAATAAAATCACGTACGTGCTTGGGAGCGTAAAAGCCATGACCACTTTCCAAGACCATACAGGACCTGGACAGTGTTATTAGAGGGCTTGAGTAACCCGGCAAGTGTCACACACCCAACCAAGTTAGAAGCATGCAAACAGATTACTCACCTCAAGCACAAGAAAAGCATAAAGGCAACTATAAGGGCCCCTACTGATATACAGTGCCCCAGGTAGTTTATGATGAGAGCAATCTTGTAATGGAGCGCATACTTCCTCTGGAGGTAAAAAGATAACATGATTAAATCAGCATGACTCTCTAAGCACTAACATTAAGGAACAGTTAATCAGTTTAGGAAACAGTAATTACTTTTCTCTACTTTAAAATTATCTAATAGCCCCAGGGCTGATGCCTATATATAAGCCAAACATGCTGCCCAGGCACAGAAATACAGGCTTGGTTTCATTTCAGTTTGGGATTTGTCCACAGTTTCTTACAAATCTCAGCAAGAAAAGTTATCTTTTCCACCTTTTCTCTTCAATTTCCTCAGGATTTCTTATTTTCATTATTACATTATTTAAAACTTTGTCATTTCAGGGTGACATAGCTACCAAAGACACATCTTCTAACAGATATATATATATAACAAAAGTTATAAAATATTATTATTTATTTTTTTAGGAAACTGAGTGGTCGTAATGAGCCAGGTTACGCTACTTTCCTACTCAAATGGTTCCATTTTCATGCAAAAATGAATCAGCCATCAGTAAGAATAAATAATAAGCCCTTTCCATACAGGCAGACTTTCCTCTGAGGTGCATTCCTTGCAGATTACGATCCTTATATTTAAAATTGAGAGCAGACCCAATGGAGACTGAAAAAGCTGGAATCTGGTGGTGTCCTTTCAATTTGGAGAGAGCCTAATGAACCAGAGATCCTGTTGTTTTTAGGAGTGATCCAAGTATGTAATGAAACTTTAGGTATTAGTTTCTGCCTATTTCCTAGGAAGCTGGGGAGATTATCGGTAGGTTCTTGATCTGTAAACAAGAAATGAAATACAAAATTGTTCCCACCTAAGACAGTGAATTTAGCGATGTGACCAAAATTTGACCTTGAAGTAACTGGAACATTCTTTATTAGTGGGAGGGCTGCTGGCTTCAGAGAAAGGAGAAGCATCTCCTTTCTTTGCCTGATGGATAGGAAGTAGAAAAACTCTATTCAGAGAAATAGTGAAGTTGGTTAAAAATTCATAGAGGCTTGCTACTTAAAGTAAAAATCCTCCTGAAAAAAAAAAATAAATTATTTATTAGTTTTGGCATTTGTTTCTTTTCAGCTTAAGCAGATCTTTCCTCACTTTGGGACTTGTCCTCCTTCAGAAGAATGAGACCTTTGAAAACTAACTACCCAAATTTAGACACCAGAAAGAAATTCTTCACAGTGAGGGTGGTGAGGCACTGGAACAGGTTGCCCAGAGAAGCTGTGGATGCCCCATCCCTGGAGGTGTTCAAGGC
>JAOTQQ010000012.1:4107903-4147301 GCA_026546715.1 Gallinago undulata | reverse complement strand
TCCCAACTTAGGTCAGCTTAAATTGCCATGGTAGTTTCTTCTCTATTATGCTAGACCACCTTCAATGTGTACCAGTCTTTCTGGTACATTTTTTTCTTGCTTTCTAGAAGCCTCCAGCAAATGGAGGAGGTGGTGGTAGGGGGGGAGGACTACCACTAAATTACCTACCCAGTGGGTAAGAGTAGGCATTCCTCAGCAGCTGCTGTGTAGTTCTCTGTTTTCTGATTCACTCGTCAAAGCCCACTTTCAGCAGCACCATGGATCTCACAGGATGGATGCTGGGCCACAGCCAAAGTACATCATGACTGCTTTGGGTACAGCACCAGACCAGATAGTCCCCCGGTACTAAATCTGGACCAGCTCTGCAAGCAGCCCTCAGCAGGTGAGACCTTGTCTTCCTCCTCTCTGTCCCCAGCTGGCATGGCACACAATTCCAATAACACAATGAGTGGAATGAACCCCAAAACATAAACAGGCCTGAGCTTCTGGCCTCCAACCTGGTTCTTCGAGGGGAAAGTCACCCCTGGCAGAGAGAAAGCACAAAGCCTGTGTGCTTTCAGTGTTACAACAGCACTTAAAACAGGAGGAAGAGAAAGAGAACATGGCCTGGAAGGCTTGGAGGTTTAAGCTGTCTGAGGATGAATTTCTATGATGCCTACAAGAAAAGCTGAGATATTTGACAAGAAAAGGACTTTGCATAATTGCTTGCAGCCGTTCTGAAGGAGCTTAACCCTATGTGCTAATTTCATTCTGTAAACTCCTATATAACGCAAGACTGGCTCAATCTTTTAAAGACAGCTGGGACCCAAGTCTGCTCTTTATGTATTTTCCTGTTGCTGCCCCTTTATATATTTGCTGAAGGAAAAGTGGCATTGTGATTTGGAAAGGCCAGTTGTTGATAAAACCTCAGAACTGATAGGTACAGGGTAGAATCAGCTGGTGAAAGCTTATTTTTCACTGCCAAAGAAGCTTTTGGTCTTATTGTTATTACTACTAACATTTACTGTAGCCGCTGTATGCTCTGAACAAAGCTAGGAAGGATTTGCATAAACATACATCATCAGGGACAGCTTGTAATAAAGCACCCTTTTTAAAAAACTATTTGAGTAGGGGATACGGAGAGAAGATAAGTGAGATTTGCCTGAATTCACGGGAAGGATTTGTTGCAGAGACAGAAATGGAACCTATCTCAGATGTCCCAAATTAGTATGTTAACCTTAAGCTTAGTTTTGCATTCATGTGTGCCAAGAAATGTCATTGAGAAAAATGAAGGGAAAAATACAGACCTTGTCATCCAGAATAGGCTCGCACTGAGAGTAGTTTATCTTGGAAGCCCATGTCCCATTGCCCAGGCATTCTCTGTAGGCATTTCCTAGTATGGACCAAAAAAAAAAAGAGAGATGAGACTCTTGCTGGACTTGAAACAGCCTAGCAATTTCACAGATTTCAGAAAATGTTAACAGAACAGATTATTCACAAGGCAAATCAACTTATCCCACCTCTGTGAGGACTAAAATAGCCTGTTGAAGAGAGAAGAGAAATAAAGGACAAACACATCTAGAGACTGCGAGTATTTAAAGACAATTATTGATAATGTTCTCTTACAGCATATGAGTTCAGAAGGCAGCAAAGGTATAAGAAGAATGTTGCAAGAGAAAGCTTAATGTTAGTATAGTCTTTTAAAAAGCAGTTAAATAACATATTTATAAACGGGCAGAAAGGTTCAGGTCTTTAGTGCTCCATCTGGGAGAATGGTATATGTACAGGAAGCTTATTGCTCCCATTTATCCCACTGTAAACTAGAAGAAACAATCCTGGAGATACTAATTCTCTAGAGTCTTCCTATGCAACAGCATCACTGGTAAAACTTCTGTAAAGAACCTGAAGAAAGAGGAAGATGATAACTACATCTCCCAAGCCTGGGGGAGGCCACACAAGAACATCTCTGCCCAGATTTCAGAAATGCCTACACCTGGGCTGGGCTGTGTTCACCAATCCTCTGTGAAAAAGAAACCACTTTGGATGTTTTTCCAAGGTGCCAGTTCTGCCAGAACGTAAGTGAAAATTGTGAATTACTTTACTGAAGCAGAGACATTTCCTGTCCAATTACGATGTCACCCTGAGGAGCTCTGGGTGCTGCGTGGAGTAATATCGGGGGTGAGGAGGGGAGTTGAGTTTCTGGCCAGCACTCCTCATCTCAAGGAACCCAGAGAGAAAACCATGCAGCTTTGCTGTACAAAATACCTCCCTCCACCCATCAAAAGCACATCCAATCCCCAGAAATATTTTTTTTTCTATGCTTATTTTGAACTGTGTCTTAGAAACGAGCAAATTAAAATAGAACAGGAAATACAGAAAGATCCCCAAAGGACACATACAGACAATTTCCTAATGAAGTCTTCATGATGTTCTCACTGCTCTTTACCCAAATTCTTTTTGGGCCTCGGCCATGTCATTCAGTGCTAGTTCAGCATCCAGCCATCAAGAAAATAAGTTCTCAAATAAAAGCATCAGATTGAGCGTTTCTAAAAGGGCTGCTGACAACAGCCACTGGAAAAAGATAGAAAGATTTTTGAAAAGGTACTTTTTCCTACAGAGGAGGAAAATCCACATGGAAAGCAACAAGGAACAGTTCATCTAGATGTTCCAGATGACACCATATCTATACAAAATTTCTATTGTCTATTTGCACTTTTTCACTGTTTCTTCTTGGAGTGGCAAGGTCAAAATAAAATAAAATTATTGGTAACATTTGGGTCAACTACAGAAACTTGTGCTAAAGGTTAAGGACTCCATCCACCCACACTAACTTTTTCCTCTGCTTTTCTTGTTATTTCCATTTTACAGGAACAGAAGCAAAATGTTCGTGACTTCCTGAAGATGACCTGGCAGGACCATGGCAGAGCTGTGAACCATCACAAACCACGTATTTTACCTTATCAGGCCTCAATGCCTCCGTCTCCTGTACTACATCTTTCCTGCTCATTAAAACCTTATTTTCAGAAGGATAAATGTGTCTCATGTTTCTTGTCCAAAGGAATTATTGGAGAATAGATCATGATGGAGCAAGATTGAGTGTAACAAATGCCATCCATTTCCACCTCTATTTTGATATGTAGCCCCTCCACTTAAAATATTAGGAGTCATAAATTGTGCTGTGAGGTCTCTTTCAGTGCAGGAATCCTGTACAACACCCACATCAAAGCAGTTATTTGAGAAACAGCAATCTGGGTTTATGAGCTGTCACACCAGACTCTTAAACAGTGAGTATCTGAACAAGAGGAGGATAAAAATCAAACTCTGAATCTCTCTAGTCCAAAGTCTCCTCCAGTATCAGCCCCTTCTTGGAAACAAAAGCAGCATAAAGATCTGACTTCTGGGAATGCCTCATTCCAAACTCTACTACTCATAAGTAATTTATACCCCAAAGCAAAGGTCTACTTTCTTTCTTCCAAATGCCTTACAGCATTAGTTCCAATAGCCACATGGAAAAAAGTTTCCGATCATACTGAATGTATTTTCTTATATCTGTTTTAATAACATAATGCAGATCTTTCACCCAGTGCTTCAAAGGAGAAATATCTGATTTAGTGAGTGAGGTAACATTAGAGAGTAGGAGCCTCACTGCAGGCATCTGGAAGAAGAGGCTCTTGTTCATGCACAGATGAATCCTATGGCATATAGCGAGGGAGTTTTGGACTTCTTGGGGACTTTGGACCAATCACATATTCACTGGACAGAGGCTCAATGCGTTCCCAGTCACATCTGGTGTGTGCTGAATATGATATATGCACTTGTATATCTCTGCAAAGACAACCCCAGATAAAATAATGACAACTTCAAATAACCATCTCAGTCTTTTTCACAACAGCAAGCAGCTGCTTTGTAGCATCGCTTCTTACTGTCAAAACCAGCACAGAGAAGGCGATGAAATAACCTCAATGACAGGCTGAGTCACTGGGACATGCAGTCGTAGCACTGATCAAAGCAGCAAAGAGATGCCAAAGAGATGCCAGATACATTGGTTCTACAAAAGACAACACTGGAAAAAAAAGTGTCCCCCAGCTTCTGAGCATGTGAAGGAAGAGAAGAGGGAACCCAACAGTCAGCGATCTTACCAAGAGACTTCTGTGATCTCTCCGGTGATTGAACATCCTGCAGAATATTCCCTCTCGCCCGGTTTTCCAATGAGAACTGAGACTAATGTGCTTTGTGCTAGGAGCACTCTTGCTCTTTGCTTTAAAGTGCTTTGAACAGAGAGGCTGGATTAAGTTGTTTTTCTTAACGATTGTCATGAAAAATAAGGAGAAAATGGAAGAGTCATGATGGAGATCTCTATTGTAGAAACAAACAATGAACATCCAGGAAGAAAAGAGCAGTTACATGATCTTTCTAGGGCAACAATAGCTAATGAGAGCTATCAGCACTATTTCCTTTATTCCTAGTTTAAAAGGAAAAAGTGTCAATTTTCACTTCCTTAGCCAAATAACATACTGAAGAACTCAGTATGTTTTTTATTCTTATAATTTCTCTTTCCTTACTGCCTTTATTCTACAAACAGATATATAAAATAAGGAGATTTTTGGTGGTTATAACTTTATTTTTTTTGCTCTGTGTGCACTTGCACTCATATAATACAACTGGACAAGCAGATTTAATCTTCATGCAAATGAATACCAAGCAGTAGGTGACTCATGTTGACACAGGCAACACACAGCCATAATACACGTAGCTTTTGACACATCATCCAATATTAATTTCTACACTTCGGTCTATGGCCTCTTCTTTTGACTTTGAAAACGTTGATTTCATTTGGTTGTAGATTATTAGCAATATTTGTGGCACTTGATTGCTTCTACTTAACCATCAGACCAGGGGACAGGCAAAGGGGTAAAAGAGAAGTCCTGAATAATCAGAAATATCCAGTAGAGCTCAGACTGTCACCCAGGTTGCCAACTTCCAGAAAATGTATTTCATCCCCTCCAGGCAAGTCAGTATAACGTACGCATATTCATATTTCCTCTACGGGCTGATTCAGTCATGCTAATCATAGTCATATACTATCAATAAAGCCAAGGACAGCAATGGCAGTGTTCCCAGAGTGAAACAGGAATTAGAGCCTCTCAGACAGCAATCTGTGATACCTTCCACTGCTGTTCCTGCTCTGTAGTGGTGGCTGCTGGTTTGACAGCCCAATGCCAGACCTTGATTCTACACACTAACCAACATATCAGCTCCATACACAACATAGATGCACATAGACAAAGGCAGTACAAGTACCAACATTTTCAGTTTTTACGTACTCTAAGGTGATTCAAAAGGGACCTTTACAGGCTTGAGAAATGGGCTAACAGGAACCTCATGAAGTTCAAGAAAGGGAAGCGATCCTCCACGAGAAGGATATGGACCTGTTGGAGCAAGCCTAGAGGAGGCCATGAAGATTATCAGAGAGCTAGAGCACCTCTCCCATGATGACAGGCTGAGAGAGTTCGGGTTGTTCAGCCTGGAGAAGAGAAGACCTTGGGGAGACCTTATAGCAGCTTTCCAATACCTGAAGTGGGCCTTCAAGAAAGCTGGAGGGAGACTTTTTACAAGGGCGTGGAGTGACAGGACAAGGGGTAATGGCTTCAAAGTGAAAGAGGGTAAATTTAGATTACATATTAGGAAGAAATTCTTTACTGTGAGGGTGGTAAGAGAATGGAAGCGGTTGCCCAGGAAAGTTGTGGATGCCCCTTCCCTGGAAGTGTTCAAGGCCAGGCTGGATGGGGCTTTGAGCAGCCTGGTCTAGCGGAAGGTGTCCCTGCTTATGGCAGGGGTTGGAACTAGATGATCTTTAAGGTCCCTTCCATACCAAACCATTATATGATTCTTCATGCAAAGTCCTACAGCTGGGTAAGAACGATCACCCGCACCAGTATATGTTGTGGGCCACCCAGCTGGAAAGTAGATTAGAAGAAAAGGACCTAAGGGTTCTGGTAGACAACAGGTTAAATATGAGCCAGAAGTGTGTCCTTGCTGCAAAGGCTCCAGAAGTTATCTGGGCTGCATAAGGCAAAGCATGGCCAGCAGGTCGAGGGATGTGATACTTCCCCTCCACTCAGCACTGTTGAGGCCACCTCTGGAGTACTAGATCCAGCTCTGGGCTCCCCAGTACCAGAGACGCACGGATGTATGAAGAATGATGAAGGGACTGAAGCATGGCTGAGAATGCTGAGACAGTTTGGCCTGCAAAAAAGAAGTCCTAGAGGAAATCTTATAGATATTTATATATAACTGAAGTGAGGGTTCAAAGATGATGGAGCCAGGCTCTTTTCAGTGGTGCCCAGTGACAGGACAAGAGGCCATGGGCACTAAACCACAGGAGATTCAATCTGAACAGCAGGAAAAACTTTTGTACCATGAGGGTAACTGAGCATTGGAATAGGTTGCCCAGGGAGGTTGTGGAGTCTCCCTCTTTGGAGATATTTAAATTCTGTCTGGACATGGTCCTGGGCAACCAGCTCTAGCTGGCCCTGCTTGAGCAGGGTGGTTGGACCAGATGACATCCAGTAGTCGGTCCCTTCCAAGCTCAAACATCCTGTGATTCTCTGATTAGCAGGACACCGTTATGCTCTGGATCAAATTCAAAACACAGCTTAGGTTCACTGTTTTACATCAGTTTGGGATGTATAACATTGACCTTAATTTCATTTCTAATAACAGATGATGTTGCATTTCCGAACAGAATACGCAAAGAAGAACATTTGATGAGTGGCATTTTTTAATTTTTTTTTTTTTAATTTTATTTTATTGACCCCGCTGAAGAACATAAAGCCTTTTAGGTAGTGGTAACTCAATCTGTATAGATTGGCCTGGTGGCTGGCTTATATTTAGTCGGTAAAAGTCCATTAAAAGCATGAAACAACCAAGAGACGGGAGCACGGGGTCCAGGTAAGTGGATGTAATTCTCAGCAGGAAGGTAACCACATCTTTCCAGTCATTAGCAGGTGAAAGACAATTCCAGACACTGCACACATGCAAGCACCACAGTAACAGATCTGGTCTTTGACAACTGGAACTAAGCTGGTTTTGTAAAAGACTTTAGCCATCTTGCTGTGTCTCATGCAGATGACTTTCTGACAAGGTTTTACATTTAAAATGGAAATCTGCCTTCCCCAACTACTTACGCCTTTCATGGATCCCATGAATTCAGAGTGGCCCTATAATCATGAGACAAATTCATCTGCTACTGGGGTGAAGGGAATAAATAGGCAAATGAATAAATAAATAAAACACAGCCTGTTAAGTTCTGAGCTGTGCACAGCTAAGGGTATCTGACTATTTTGACAGCTTGCTGATCCACGTTAGCTGTCAGCCAAGCTGAAATGAAGGGTCTATCAACCAGAAAATCAGAACCCCCACTGAATAAAATCCCTAGAAAGTACAAAGTTTTGGAAAGTGGAGTTAGCAATCACTATGGCAAATCTCAGAGAATCACAGATGCAGCAAACAGCTGAAAGAGCACAGCGGGTCATGTCATCCATCTCCCTACCAACAGGATTTGTTCAGTCCAGATTAAAAAGTGTAAACCCCAAGGATATCTAGTAATTGTTTTGTAAAACTATTTCAGACAGTCTGTTAATCTCTCCACTGGGAATTTTTTTTGCTGATATCTTAACTTCCCCCCTGCCCCCTCCTTTTATGACAATTATTAAACTTTTTGCCTCTGTATTGCCCTCTGACCAAGTTGATAACTTGTCTTCCTTTTCAGGGTAGGTTTGGCTGCATATTTACCACAGGCAGAGTTCATCATGATCCCACATAAATCCAACAGGAACTGATATAAATTCCTTGGATTGGCTGCTCAGATTTCATAGCATTCGGATCAAATGAGACAAAAGAAACCTGGGCTGCATAAAGGATATGTCACTCCGTGTGTATACTATTCTTAGCCCTTTTCAAAATTCTCAAAAAACTAGCAAGCGTCTAAAAATGGGGACTGAGTCATGGGGCTATAAATTATTTATTCATGTGCCATCCTTCCTCTTTGGTGGGTTTCTTCTGATTGTTGCTGTGACAAGCTGGAGCCAGGTGGGATTCACGATGCACCAGGAGTGATTGCTATTTCAAGAAATCATAAGTAACAGCAGTCAGACGTCCATGAGATTGAAAAGAAAAACATCTCTCCTCATATTTTATTTGTGAATGAGGGATATTCAGACAAAAATAAGAAGAGGGAAGAACAGTTATCCAACCACTGTTTATTACTTTGTACACCAGCCAACATCACCCTGCAAGCCAAGCTTTGTGCAGAGAGAAGCCTTCCTAGATGTCATGATTGGGTCTGACATTCACATAGAATTGCAATGCACTTATAGGAGAGTCTTGGAAGAGAGATAAATAATACTTTAGGCAAGAAATGTTCCCCTGGAAAAACATTTCTGACCTCAGCTCTGTCTAGCTCACCCACCTGATGTTTCTTCAGGCTTTCAAGCACACAAACTTTGCTCAGCTTTCTGATGTTTTCCTTTGCCAAGAAGTCCTAAAATACTTTATGAGAAGCTCAAGAAGTCCAATTATGCTCACTGCATCGATTTCCTATCTGTTAAAAAGCTCAAATGATTCACCCAGGTCATATAAGATGTCAAAAGCAAAGGCAGGAACAGAACCTTTTAGAAGTTTACAAGTCCTCTTGACTTCTTCAGTTTAGAAAAACATTTTTGTGGCTTTCTAGCCCAAGGCCCACTCCGTTAGGCACACTGATAAAGATTATAGTCTTGCCAGCACCTTTGTGCTCACTCACATACACAGTGTTTCTGAACACAACTTTCCTTAGGCAAACTGAGCAGGTCTAATGCTTCCTGGACTGAAGGAGTATAAAAGGCCACCCAAAGTATGCAGTTCTGGTTGTCTGTATCTCTTTCTCCATCTCCTATTTTTCACCTAAGTGCTGAGGTCCAAGAATCAATCCTTAGTAAATCTTCTCCAGCCAATACCCAGCTGCCTTCTAGACAGGTTGTCTAGGAACCTACGTGGTGTGTTGCCCTGTTCACTGCAAACCCTACTGAGACCTGGATCCCATGTGCATCTCCTTCCTGGGCCAGACACCTATTCCCTTGCTTATCACTTTTGAAAGCTGAATGGTCATTAGATCTTGGGGTATGCTTTAACATTCTTAACAACAGCTGATTCCAGGACCCACAGCCTGGCCTCTGTGTCCCTACCTCTTGTCCACACTCCCATTACTGACCTAAGTAGGTCCCAATCCAGAGTTTTGCCATTTTAGCAACTTAAGAAAGATCCCATAGACCAAGTTGTGCAACACTGTCAGAAAAGTGGCTCTTTTTAACTTTGTTCAATGGAATACATCTTAATATAAAACTCTACACAAAAGACAGTACACATTCTTTTTGACTTTCCAATCCCTTACAAGTCTCCCCAGGAGATCTGAGTGGGGTTAAGAAAAACACAATTTCTTGCAATGTTTTTCACTCTTCTCATTCCTCCAGGGTTAAGAAAAACTGTTCCATAAAATACAGCTTTTTGACACTGCATATTCTGTTTCTTTACAGCTTAATTTTGATCTATTTCAGGATTGAGATGTAGACAGTGGCAGGGAATTCCCAAATGGTTGCCCTTTCCCAAAAATGATCATTCCTCGGAAGGATGATTGCAGATTTATCCTGGAAGCTGCTTTCTCTGTCACATCTTCTTACAGCTCCTGTTGTAACCCTTCTATTAATTGTTCAACAGATAATAATTATTATTCGTGTCTGTAATTATTATCCCTATAAACTATTATTTCCTTAGGAAATTACTTCATGATTTGTGATTAAGAAAACTCTTTGTTTTGAAGTGCCAGGACCACACTGTTATAGAAACAACTGAGGGAACACCGAGAAGACAGGGAGGCAGAGACGAGTGAACAGGCTCACTAGCATTTGATAAATGCTCAGCTAACCCTGCTTTCACAAACCTAAAAGCGCACAGTTTTTTTCCTCATACCGATTGACATGACAGAGTCTGGGGCACTTGTCAAAAGCACTGAGGAAGGGAAACAGGAAAATAATCCCTCCGGAGTCAAAAAGCGCTGCGGTGCCTGACATTGGAAGCATGCCCTGTGATAGCTTGCAAAGTTCCTAATTTTGAAACAAATGGAGGCTGGTTACTTTCTTCTGCACTGTTTTACTGTGCTGAATTTGATGTGAAGATGCAGGGTGAGTCTGCAACCTTCAAAGGCTGTTTGTACTTTATAGCTAATTCCCTGAGACAGCACACAGAGAAATGGGAATATACATAGAACCCAGTGGTCTTCCACTCAGACTGACAGAAAAGAGGGAGATTATGAAGCAATCTGTATTGAACCTTCTCCCTTCACTTGGTTGTCAGCACATAGGGGGGAAAAAACAAAAGGAAAAAAAAAAAAAAAGGGGGAAAAAATATTCCAAACCTCTTCCTTCTAGCTGAACAGAAGTGAGAATTTGACTCCTAAAAAAACTGTTGGAAAAGAAACTTCTGAAATTCATGCTGGGCTCAACATTTGCACACACACCTATTCAAAGTAATCTTTGCTGAAAGGCCAGGTACCACGCAAAGGACCAAACACTTGTCACTCATTTAACAGGCACAGACATCACTTCTAGTTCAGTAAGTCACAGAAATTGGACAGCTGGAAACTGAAACAGCACCTGAGAGCAGTCTCTCTTCACGCTTCCCCTATTTTTACACTCCTGCCTACAGACAAAAATGATCTCAAGATTAAGACATATAAATTCTGATGTCTTGATGCAGATATCAGGTGTAAGTGAACGTTATAATGTACGTGTTGCTAGATAGACCTCTACTACTACTTAGGATGGCCCATGGTGTCCGTAGCATTCACTCCATAGTGTTCGATTCTTAAGTTTAAGGAATTTGAAATGACCCCTAGTGATGGCAGCCAGCCAGACTGAGATTGAGCTGATCAGTGGCCCTCTACTTCATAGAGCTGAATTGTTCTTCCATTGACTACATCGCTGTCAACAACAGGGGAACCTCAATCACCTATGGCACATATAAGCACCTTCATACAGAGAACTAAAGTTAGGTGTCCGGGCTAAACAAAATACTGGCCTGGATGGACCTGTAATTTGATGTGGAACAATGACTCCTATGTCTGTTTTAAGGAATTCCCTCACTTAAGTCTGGATATCGTTTTAAGAAACATAGGCTATCACCCAAGCAGTGCTCATAGGAATCATGCACAAATTGCTAGGAAATCTTCTGTGACCCAGAACACATGGGAACATCCACTGACACAGATGCCAAGATACCACACGAGAGAGAAAGGTGTAGTATAAGAAAAGGTTCTCTCTGCTGGTTAGTCCAACAGGTCATTAATTCTCCCACTGTTGTGTAGTAGCAGTGAGTTTCTGTGAAGCACTAAGGCTGGAGGAGGAAATTCGTTACCCAGGGCTGAAGCAGGGTTTGCTTCTCAGCCTGACAGACAAGGAGAGCACAGAGAGAGCTATGAAGCTCCCTGCCTCACCCCCTTCTGGAAGGCTGTCAGGGCACCAGCTGATACTGATGTTTGATCTGTAGAGTAATTGCGTCTTAGTTGAAATTCAGAATTCAATTAGTCATTTGCCATAATTACTGAATGTGCAGAGAGATGGCAATGACAATGAGAGGTGTAACTGTGCTTTATTATCCACAGTAAAGCCCAGCAGAATTGAGAAGCACTATGATCTGATTAACACAATAGTGGGAGAGAGGGGAAAGGAGCCCAAGGCTGGAGCTCTCCTGGGACAGCTGACTCAAGAAGACAATTTGTACAGCCTGGTGAGGTAAATGAGTCCCAGTGTGCAGCCTCCCTCTAGTTTCATTTCTGCTTAGGTAAGGGAGAATGTGGGGAGCAATGTTATTCTCACAGAGCCTCGCTGCCTGGAATTTATTCAGGAATTTTGATGGCCTTATGAAATCCAAGTTGCAATCATGTAGGCAAAGCACAGAAGCTCTATGAATGGTTCATGATGAAGCAGAGTCAATGTTCACCAGGAACTCTGAACTGGTCCCAGTTCAGAGCTCTGCAAAGATAATAAGAGAAGTGGTTGAGAAAAGAAGGTGGTGGCTAGGGATGGGACTGGATTCCAAAATGTGCCCCTTCATGTGATAATTGCCTGGGAAGATTCAAGTACCTTTTGAAATGGAATTCAGATGAAACCTCCAGTCCGAGAGCAGAGGCTGCAAGAAGAAAGCAGCACGCAGGAGAGACAAGGACCCTCAGAAAATAAGAGTAACCCAGGAACACGAGGAAAGACATACATAACACAGGGAATGAGTCTTGCTAAAAGGTCAAGAGGATCTACAAAACCTGATTATCACAGAGTCAGCATGGGCATTTTGTCTATACCACAGCAACATCCATCAGGATCCAGAACAATTGTTTGGATTTGCAGGAATTTTTTTTTGTTGGTTGTTTTTTTCGCATCAAACTCTTGTCCAGATCATACATCCAGCATTTTACAAAAATCATTGCCTTATAGAAAATTACAGTCTTACTGGATGATTCAGACAGATCCTGTCACACTTGCATGTCTTAGGATGTCTGGGCAAAACCACAACACGTGTTTCTGTCAGCTTATGCTGTGTTTTGTTGCCAAAAAGCACCCTGTCTTCCTTGAGCCTAAACATCCAGCAGGGGATGGAAGGAAGAAACAGATTATCTACAAGACAAAAAGAAAGACTGTAAGCACGAGATGGATGACCATTTGCCAAAGTCACGCCTGCCAGCTTCCATAACTAAACCTGATAGAAGAGAAAAAAAAAAAATCCAGATTCTGCTTGGCAGTTATAAGCCTAATTTGCTGAGCCACAATTCTTCTAAAACTGTGACTTCAAAAAGGAGGTAAGAATGAACAACTTCTCCCAGTTTTTGTGAAGTCATCTTGATTCTTCTTAATACAAAATCCCCCATAATCATGCAATTTTACAGGATAAGCAAGACATTCAGCCACTCCAAGAGCCTGAATTTTGATTGTGGAGATGACTGCTGATGTGACAGGTTATAAATAGCTACTTTAAGTCATCACAGCTTAGGTTTGTTAGAGATGAGCAAGTAAAGTCCCTGCAAGTAGTAATTGTAAGACTTAAAGTCCTGTTACAGCTAATAATAGTGCTACACTTTCTGTTGATTGTCTCTCCCTATAAATACCCTCCTCCCGCTGGGGAGCTATTTAAAAGGTTTAAAAACAACAGCACGAAAACACTTGCCAGGAAAAAAGCAACATCCAGCTCACATGATCTTTCTTACAAAGCCACAAGGAGGAACAGGAAACATTCATTAAAGAAATTACCTTAAAGAGCACTAGGTTTGAACTCCAGTTTTGCCTGCCTATCAGTTTTTCTCTTCCCATTCTTGAAAATAGTGTTGCAAGGTTTATTGAATAAATAACATAAACCAAGCACAGCACTGCTAAGGGAACACTGTGTCCAAAGATGCTCTGTTTGGTAGGAAGGGCAATAGGCATTAGGTGAATTTATAGATATGCTGTGTGCTACTCTGCTAATGCACCTACTTGTTAGAGGATGAATTTGAAAGTCCACCAACTGCTAAAGCACTCAGGGCTCCTCTTCCTACACTTTATATTACTGCTTCCATTGCTGTAAACACTGCTGCATTTGCCTGCTTTCCCCAAATGTAGGATGAAAGAGGAATCACGTGCCAATCCTTCCTTCTAGGACGGCATGCGTCAAAGCTTCGAGAGCAGACACCTGAGAAAAATAATATTTCATCTAATGTCTGCTCATTCTGGACAGACACCAGGAAATTTGGTTTGCAAGTGATATCAAAAGGGAAGTGAAAAAGTATGGGATTAATTTTGAGAGGGTACTGTGAAAGGCCATATTGTTCTGTAAGGGCTGTTTTCATGCACACACCACCTTATGAATCAGAAAAGGCAGATCAAAGATAGACATTTTGTGCTCTAAGTGCAAGGTGGGACTCTCTGCTGGCCTCCTTGGTCTCTTTTTCAGTCCAGCTTCCCAAGACACCTCCCAACTTGCACAACAATGATTGGTCTTCTCACGTGAAAGCCCCCAGGCACAAGGAATTCAGGAAGACCATGAATAATCTGCAAAAGCTCAGTCATGTGGAAAAGAGGAAAAGAGGCTGTTCCCCTGATATAACCTTATTAATACAACGCATCACTCATTTGGAAAACCTGCTGTTATGTGGGAAGGTGCTTTCTTATCACCTGGTAATTACTGTCTCTCTGGGGGTTTGAAATGGCATGGGAGGGAGAAAGGGGATTTTAAAATCTCTTCTAATTTTATAGCTTATAATGGGTGCTGTCAGCACATGCTGTGACAGTCTAAGAAAAGCATCATTTCTTGGCTAAGCTCTCTGATGAATCTTGGGAGCCTGAGCTCCTTTCAACTAGGAATGGTTTGCAGGACATCTCTGAAACATCTCACATGGTCTCAGGTTCACTGCAGCTTCAACATCATCACACAACATCTTTGTAATACCCAGATACATGAGATCTCATTGCAGTCTGTAATGCTCTTTGTAAAGCCCTACCTTGAAAAGGATGAGGATTTCAGATCAGGCCAAAAGCCACCCTCATAAAGGTATAGTGTGTTCAATCCCCGAATGCAAACTACCTTCTGGTGGAAGCCTCCCTCAGGGAAAGATCACAGCTACTCTATAGAGAACATGTCCCAGCACCAGAGTCAAGGTAACACAGAAGCATCTGGGCAGCCTTTTAGTGCCAAAAGGCAACAGGGACTCCAAAGCAATGAAAGTTTTGGGAACTGCTGAAGCAAACAGGGGTATAGATTTGTGTACAGCGAGAACAGAAACTGTGCCCCCAAACCTGCGGTGGAAGAGAAGACACTCTCTAAAGGGGTGTTGCTGTGGCTCTTTAATCCCCACTGGAATTAGCTCAATCACCCAGCAGAAGAGAACTACATAATAGAAACCACTACGCAAAATTCCCAGAGTCAGTTATATGTCACCTGCAGGTAGTGATGTGTCTAAAAGTGAAGGTGGGTGAACCCCTGTGTCCAAACTTGATGTTACCAAAGTTGGCAGCGAACACCATTCCCTTTGATTAATTCGCCACCCAATTCCATGGCTATGAGGAAGCAGATGGAAACACCAAGTCATTTCATGCTGGCACAAAACACTGCATACCTTGCAAATGCTGCACACCCAGTTCTCAACAGCTACATCCATCACTTTACACACAGGACATTAATCTTATGCTGGTGATAGAACTCTCCTCCCAGTACAAAAAAATAACAGAACACCCCCATAATATTTTAGACACTTCTCAGAGCACTAAAAATGACACTTCTCATTGTATCAATGTAGCTGCTTTTTTCCTCAACATTTATTCATTTCCAAGCAAGTCGTTCTCACTCTATACCAGTCTCAGATGACATTATTTAGTTTGCTTTAAAGTCATACTGTTGATACATTTAATTCTTCACCTTCAGGCCATCTTTGTAAATATTATTTCTGGTTACAATAATTATTTTTTAACTTCTCCAGTCCTGCAAGAGTCTGGAAGGTGCACACTATAAATGAGTCCTATAGTCCAGGCTTGTCTATGCTTGTCTCCAAGCCATCAGACCCGCCCCCCCCCCAAAAGCTAAAACTCACCTTCCACTTCTGCGATTGCTGAGAAGGAGCTAGTTATCTTTCCTTCTTGGTTAGAACAATGTTAATTATAAAGAAAACCTTTCCCTATATTTAACCTTTTTTTTTTTTTTGTGAAGCTGACTATGAAGATCTTCTCTTTCATTCTAGAATTGAGGCTTTCAGAACCCCAATCTGTTGGTTTCATCAGCCACAGGTTTACATACCACCTTCCTGGGAAAAACATTGGCTCCAGGGATTGTGAAGAAACACCATCAATTGGGTCGAGACTGAAAATACCAAAAAAAATGGGGCATGTGTAGGCTTTACAGGGTTTTTTGTTGTTTGTTTGGTTTTTTCCTTTTTTATTTCTATTGGTTTTGTTTTTTAAATTCATATCCATCTGCAGAGCATGGTGTGGTTCCCAAAGGATGATATAAGCATGATTGAGACACGGTGGAAACAAAAGATGGAAAGAAGGAGGTGAGAGGAAAGCAAGTCAGTCTTCTTACCCCAGCACCATCCCTAAAGAAATGATGCATCCAGCAAGGACATCAGCCAAGAACTTGAGGTGGAGGAAAATGCTCTAGGTGTTTCGAAGAGGATAAAAGAGTTGGTGATGTTTCAGTACATGTCAGATTTACATTTTAATATAGAAATATATTTAATATTTATATATATATAATATATATTTATATATATATTATATATATAATATATTTAATATAGAAAACTACACAAAGGACCAAAAGGCACTGCCATTCAGTAGCTGAATTAGCTTGCTCTTTAAATAGCTGCGGATTTCCCATCATGCTGACATGGACGATGGGCACTGGTTGTTTAGAGTAAGAATGCAAGAAGAGGAGAAGAGAAATAGAAGAAAAAAAAAAAAAGGTGTCTTTGAAGAGAATTACTGTTTCCTTTCCACAAAGAAAGCAATAACATTGAGTAATATATGTTTGAAAGTGCTCATTCACCTAGGAGAACTGTTTAGTGCTCATCGTTCGCTTCCATTCAGATGAGACTCCCCCATTTAGATACTTAATACCTTCTTTGGTAATAGATTTTCTCTTATGAAAAGAAAAACATCACTGAGAACTCATACATTACATTTCTTACACTGAGGCAGATTTATCCACATTGTCATTTCCATTTGAATCACAGAATTAACCCCATGAGAGCAAATGGAGCATGTACTGTTTAACCATTGGGTATTCAAGTGAGGACAGCTCAATTCATATTCTACTTGGTACCAAACCATAAAATCTTTAATCCCAGGTTTGCCATGAACAACCGTGTTGTAGAAAAAAAAATAAAAATGTGTGAGCTGGCAGGCAAAGCACATTGGACTTCAAAGATCAAAAGTGCATGAAAAGGTATCTTAAATCTGTAACACTTTTCAAAGCAACACAGCTTTGACTTCACCTGCCACATAACAGGGAGCTACTGGCTTATATATCAAATGTGGAAAAGGTGATATTAGGCTTATTTTCTTTGACAGATGAATTAAAAGGTAATTTCTATACATTTTTCTTTTAAGTTCGGGTGAAACTTTGATTGCCTTTACAGAACAGTAAATTATGTTTTATGGCAATACAGCCTTCACGTGCACATTATGACTGAGGTATAGAAAAAGCTACATGATATTGTTGAAAAGTACGTTAGCTTGGCAGTTTGGCTCTACTTTTAATTAAACATGAACACAAAAAAATCCACAGTGCAACATAAAACCTCTGCACAAATGAGCACCTAAATCCTGATGCTTTTTCTGTAAAAAAATAATAAGCAGCCACTTACAGTTTCCACTGGAAATGTTCATTTTGGCCCAGTGCCTCAGGAGATTAAGTAAGTGCTGTTCTATTAAGCTCTAACACTGTTTGTTTCCATTTTCATTTTATGAATTTTATTTTTAAATACTGCAACAAGGAGACCCATTCTATCTCCAACTGCTCTATCATTTCCTTTTCACAGAGTAACGCAAAATGGCAAAGATCTTCTGGAAGACCTGCAGCTTTTCATTACGGAATGCATTTGCCACCCCTGAAGGCATATAATTCCATATGTGGGTCAGACCTTATCTCTAGACCAAGCAGAAGGAGAGGACTAAAGAAAAGGAATAAAGTTTTTTTAAAAAGTAACAAAATGGGGTAAAAACATCCAAAATGCTAAGTTCCAATTAGCATCTCAGCCAGTCTGGCAAGGCTTATTATTAGCTGTCACAAACCACACCTAAAGAATTCTTTGAGCTCCATCTCTCACTTGCAGTGCAATGATGGCTCCAAAAGCCCATTCAAGGAATCTTTCCGTCTCAAAGCCAAGGTGAAACAGGCTTGCCTAGTGTTCTTTCTTTTAATCACAGAAGTAGTGCAGATGTGGAGCCTTCTTGGGTTATTACAAAAGATGGACATGTCCAGAGGGCGATTTTGTCAATGCATCTTTTCTCTGTTGGCCAGAAATGGAACTGAGAAGACAGTCTTAGATTAGTCATCATTCAGAGATGGTTAAAATTCAGCATAACTAACACCTAATGTATATGCTCCAAACAAGAATTTCTTTTGGATCTTGAGGTTCAGCAAGTACAGTGCTACAATTTTCTAACATAGAGCCTAGAAGAATTCTACAGTCATAAAATCTAAGTGAAACTGTACATTCTTTCAGGAGGGGCGTGACGTGGCAGGGTCACCTAAGGTACAAACGGAACACGAAGCAAGTCATAGCTAGCAAAGAGAAGTTAATACTTCCTGAATCTGGACTTTGATCCCTCTATGGTTTTAGCAGGAGCAGTGAGTTATTAATACCCACAAAAAAACATTTTGAACCTTCCAAATGAGGTTCTTTCTTCTGAAGTGGCATCTGGAGGTTTTGTACAGCATTGACTTCAGTTACAGTAGCGGAAGCCTCAGAGACCCAGGCCCTCATTGTGCTGTAAGACATACTCACATGAAATGGAAAACAGCACCTCTCCTAAGTTTCTATGAGCTAAGGTTATGAAGAAACAGCATAATAAGAGGAAAGGGGAGGTAGGGTGCAGGATCTGAGCCAGACAGTGAGAAGACTGCAAGTAGCACCATGAAAAAACCAGCCACAGATGACAGTTAATGACAAATACAGTTGTGGCAGGACAGGGTTGCCGTTGGCCTCCATCGAACTCACACAGCACGGAACCAACCTGCCTTCTCAAAGCAGCGATGCTTTGAGCACACCCCACGGGAAGGATGGCTTTAAGTAAGTGCTCCTGACACTCGTAAAAAAGCCAGGCTCAACCCATCCATAACAAAAAAAAAAACAGATTATGAAGTTCACAGTTGAACCTTCACTTACAAAGAGAGATTTGCTGCGTAACACCCCCCAGATGACACAGCAGTAAGTAAAAGATAACTTTACTGTCACTTAAACAGTTACAGCCTCCTGGAGTAGTTCCCATTAAAGGTTTTTTGAAGGAAATCATTACCAAGAACTATTTTCTTCTCAGCTATCTGATCTTAATTATATCATGTAAAATGAGATCATTCGATGCACTACCCTCTAACTCTTCTCCTCTTAAAATAGAATCTAAATTTCTGTACAGATATAAGATTCTTTTTGTAATTACACATGAAGTGTTTAGGATAAAATGTCTTTTCCTTTCCTGTGCACAAAAATTTATCTTTGGATCAATCAATAGTAGAGGGATAGTAGACTCTCTAACAAGAGTATAATGTTAACTGAAATTTGTTCTCGTTATTTTTGAAACACGAAGGAGATGCAACATACATCATACAACAGTTTCTTCTGGTCATTATCTGTGAAATTCAGTTAAATTCAGTTAATCACTATGATTAGCTGCTACATGATTGTGCATCCAGAATATGATAGGAAGAAACATTTAGCTTCAGAGAATTACTCAGGATTTAGTTTAGTCTAAGAGAAGAATATTGCTCATTATCTCTGTTTAAACAGATTTACAGAGCAGTATGCATATACCAGTTATTTTAAGTGCCTCTGTTACCTTAGTACTGAAAATAATTTATGAAAACTATTCACAGGATGCTTCAGCCTGCAGAGAATGCTCCTTGATTACATGGGACCAGTTTACAAATCCTCCTTTAAATCTTTCTACCTTCTCCCTTTTTACTACTTATCTCCCTTTTTCCATCCTGAAATACTGTAGTTCATGATCAGTCGAAATAAGTTATCTCAGAACCTAAGCGTTGAGTTAGAAAATCCTTCTTCAAATACATGTGTGAGTCATGTAGTCACAGTAGCACTAATACACCCTTAACTGTTGCAACCTTCTAACCACTTCTCTCTGTAACCAGGTGAAACATCTGGATCAACAGAAGTAAGCAGTTCCTGCAGTTATAGTTAGTGCTAGTTCCTTTAGCAACATCCAGAGTGCCTTTGGGGGAGCCCTACTTAATTAAAGGGGAGAAAAAAAAAATGCTGAAGAGCAAGAGCTTCAGCACCTGCCCTTTCCAGTATCCTGTGAAACAGCAGAGTAAAAAGACAACTTCCCCTGGGATAGCTGTGAGGGAAACAGATTCACAAACGCTGCTGAAACAGTGGAATTCCCCCAAGATCTGTCAAACGGAGAGCAGTTAGTGAAGGAAAGCCTGGAGGTGCCATGGTATGGTTCCTTTGCGTTCAGCTGATGGCACCAGACTGTCTGAAAACTAAGAGCCTCATCTTTGGAAGTAAGTTAGAAAAGGTAGAAACACACTTTCAGCTTTTACAGCTCCATTGAAGGACCACATTAAATAGGACATAATATCAGAAACTCCAGGAAAGTGTAATAATATTTGTAAGGAATGAAGATAATTGCTACAGAGCAGTGAGTTTGGTTCAATGAAATAAGATCAATTTTGAAATCCTTTGAAGTAAGACAACCAACCTACAACTTCAGGTAAAAATAACAAGTCAATTTAGTCTGGTATCTATTGTGGGAAAGGATATGTGCCGCAGGCAGAGAGAATTTCTCCCTATGACTTCACTAAGCTGTTAAGAGATAAAAACGTCTTTCAGTCTGAATGCTGAATCCTCATTGTTTCATGAGACCGAAAACCAGGTAGCGTATTTAGCTATAAGACCACGTTGCATTTAAAACATTTACAGCTGGCTTAAAATACAGAAAGAGATCACCAAAACAGCTCTATGAGAATGACGACCGTAGGGAGTATTTACAGAGAAGCGATGGGGACACAACAGAGCCGAACCGCAGTGACATACCCCACCATCGACATCTCTGCCTCCAGCTGGAGCATCAAACCGATGGTTGTGCTCATACAGCTTTGATGTTATTAGCACTAAGTCAAGCTACACCAGGTGCATCTGTAATAAGTCAGCAGCTTAAAATCACAACTCTGGCTGCAGAGCAGACCTACCCCTTTTCACCGTTCTTTGGGGAAATGACTCATCTCCTTCCACATTCAAGGTAGGATATGCCGCTACCAATTAAGTCAACTTGGGTAGACCACATAGAAATTTTCATCTGCAAATTCCATTCAAATGTCCCAGTTTATCTTTTTGGAAGTACTTCCCCAGGACAACTGCCTGTGCTTTGCAGCATTCAGCCCCCATAACCATATTTCTGAGTTGTTGTTTTGATTTTTTTTTTTCCCAAAATTCTTAAAGTCAGAATTAATTTTGCTGTATTTGCCTTGACTTTGGCTGACTACCGAGTGCCCACCAGACCGCTCTCTCTGTACTTCTCCTCATCAGGACAGGGGTACACAGTAAGATTAAAAACCCATGGGCTGAGATAAAAACAGCTAAATTAAAAATGGGCTGAACCTGGCTCTATCCAACATGGGGCAGCCCCAGGCCTCTTCTCACACAAGCCACTCCTACAGCCCCCCCTGTTATCAAAACCTTGCCACGTAAAGGCAACACACCTCCTCTCTTTCACACTTTCTGGCCTTCTAGAACCTCCTAATAGTTCCCTGGGGCAGCAGATATTTTCCAGAGTTTGTTTAGAGCCTACAAAAAAAAAAAAAATCTGGTCCCTGCACACCACAGCAATGCAAGCAAAAGGAAGGTGACTTTTACTGTCGGTAATCATCAATAATCTGGTCCATACAGGAAGAAGCAAACAAGAAAATACTGCACCAAAGAAACAACACCACGACAACAAACAATATCACAACAAACAAATACAATCTTTTGCCTGATCCTGCCAAAAAATGAAGTAAATTCTTCTAAAGCTGCAAAGGATCTTTTACATTTGCACGCATTCAGGAGATTCTTCTAAGCATTCAGGACGTTGCTAACACTGGAGATGAAACCTACTCTCTAAAAAAAAAAAAAAAAAAACCAAAAAAAAAATCACAAACAACATTTTTGTGGCTATATTAGCACTTTCTTCCAAAAATGTGTTTCAAATTCTTTTTCCCTATCAGTGATCTGACTCTTATTTAACTCTTCCATGCAAAGACCCATGTAGTCAAAGGTAGGTTTATGTGAACTGTTACTACACGGTGCTACTCTCATTACAAAATTACACGTATTATTTACAGCAAAATTGCATAATCTGTATAATTAGCTCATCTCAGTCATCGCTGGCAATGGAAATAGCTGTGAAGGTTGAACAGAGGGGAAAGTTAATGACATCCATTCACAGATAAGGATTGTAACTGTAAAACTGACTGGCTCCAGCTGTCTGTCTTGTCCCACAGCACCAAAAGCTAAGATGACCATTACCTAGAGGCACTCAAAAGACACTGATTTATAGCAAATACCTGCCGTAAACTGCAGCAAACCAGAAGCTGACTCAAACAAATTACTGTTTCTGAGCTGAGGCATGGAATGAACAGTCAGAGACAGTATCCTCAGCTTCTGTATTAGGCTATGTCAGCCCCACTGATGCATCAGAGCCCCACAACACACAGTAAAAACACCAATCCTTCCCCATTCCTAGTTTTCTTTACTTTTATCTTCTTTCAGCCCTTGTCTTGACAAAAGCTTTGTATCTCCTTCTACTACTTACCTAAGTACAGGTCGTGATTCTGCACTTTCTTTAACTGTTTTCACTATTACTTCACTTCTCATGCCTGTGGGCTGCCCAGACCCCAGTGATACTCCATCACACACCTGCCCTGCTCACAGCTGCATTCATGAGCCTTACACTAAACAGGCAATAATCCTTAAGAGAATCAATATACCCTTCCTTCAGTTTTGGCACGAAAAGGCAATGCTGAGCCTGATCAAAGGCTGTTTTCTTCTAACATATTGTCTTTTCTCATGTCACCACCTGAGAGTTTGAATTCCTCTTCTTCATTTGTGCTGCGACGTCGTGTGATGTATTTGAAGTGTATTTGCAGAAAAAATAAATTACTTGAAAAACTAAACTCCGTTTATGACAAATGAAGCAATCTCTCCACTGATAAAGTAGGCCAGTGCAATACTTTATCTTCACTGGATCAAGGAATGAGACAAAATCCACTGGATGGGATATCTGACAACAGAATATGTATTATACTAGCAAATGTAGCCTAGGAAACAACTCTGCATTGCAGAGAAGAGCACCAAAGAGCTGTATAAGTGTGATTCTGATAACTAAGCAGTTCCTTTGGCACAAAGAAAAAATGCAGGTGCTACAGACCAGCAGATCTGCAGCAAGACAATAAAATATGAAAATAAAGAGATATAGGCGAGCTGTGAAAATTCAGATTTAAACACAGTAGCTGTGTTTTGGTAACTGTAGCAATCACTTACATAGATTAAATATCCAAGATCATGGGTATTTTTGCAACTCTGAAAATGTTACAGTAACTTCAGTTTTCCCAGACCACACAAAGGGATGTTTTCCATTCAGTTCATGTTTTCATTTTGAAACCAGAAGATTATTATTGCTGAGAGTCCTAGAGACCAAGATATTAAGATACTGAAATCCAACTGTGTGCTTAGCACTTTGTACTTCTGAAATTCTTTGTTTGAAAACTCTTATAAAGGACTGCAAAACACAGATTCTGTCCTCAAAACTGTCCTGCTCAGTGCCAAAGAAATTAATGACACTGAGGAATAGAGGTGACATATTAGCAGGGAACTTCTTGCACTCTAAACCAAAAAAAGCAGGAGAGAAGTCTTTATGGAGTTTGAAGGCTTCAGAGTTCCTGATTTATTGGAGTTACTTTACAAAGGGCAGGACTGAAGGACAGGAGACTGAAGCAGCTTGGCTGAGGTCAGTTGCAGGGTATGAAACAGGTCACTTTTACTGTCTGTTCTGACAGTTACAAGCTGCATTCGCCACGAAAATACCCTATTCCTATCCCTTTCAAACTGGCCCAACTAGAAATGCCGTCTCGTGACCGCAGCAAGTGACCAGAACAACCCCGCATGTCCCAGATGGATCAAGGCAAACCATGCTCAGGCAAGTCTTTGCTTTAATGCCGAAAGCTGCTCTTCCAAAGCAACAGAGTCTGAACCAAAGCGGTTCTAATGTGAAGCTGCGGTCCCCTCACCCGCCTGCCAACCTACTCAAGGGACAAGAAAGTCAGGAGAGATAGCATGAAAAGATCATGAAGAAAGCTAGTCTATGAACACCTCTTCCCACAGGAGCATGGAAAGAGAGAAAGCACTTAGGCTAAACATGCTAGAAATCAAGCTGCACATTGCCTTTTCATTTACAAGACAGATACGTTGGCTCTGACAGTTTCTTCTGTTGAGTTTTAATTTGCTCAGAGCCTCTGGTGGCACCAGCGTCGGTAATTGCGCCTGTTATTCTATCCTGCCTGACTTGGATGCAGTACAACACGTGTCACACTTATTCTTTGTATCTGGTATTTAACCAACAATTCCCTTCTCCCACCTACTGTTCTTTGGGATATTTTCACTTGTTGTCTCACAGCTGGCAGCCAGCCTGCATGGCACTCCAGTTCCTCCCCAGGAACACCTCTGTGTGTCTCCTAACGTTTGCCCCCTCCCTCCATCAGGGCTCATGCACTGCGTTCTTTGACAGCACTATTTGAGCCCTTCATCACCTCTGTTCTATTATGCCATCTTTCCATTTAACCTCACAACACTTTGTCCTTAGTCACGTAGAAACTCGTTGCTTCTCACCTCTGAACCTGCCATGCAACACTGCCAGCTCTTGCTCCTGCATAATGGCATTTCTAAATTTTAAACCACTCAACCTGTTCACTAAAGTGTTCTGCAGAAACTCCACCCTCACCCATTCCCACAGGGACTCTTAACTGACATTCTTCTCCAGGCACAAGGTCTCCATGTCTCTGATCACTTCCACCTTGACCAGTAACCTCCCTTTCCATTCCCAGTCTGCTTGGTTGATGCTCCATTCTTCCTCTATCCTTTTTTTTTTTTTTCTTCCCCCTCATACTTCCACTCTTCCTCCAACCTTCTGCAATTCCTTCCCTTTTGTAGAAGAGAAATAAATTAGCAGTGGAAGCGAGTCAGTCCCAGTGAGATGACAAATCTATTAATTCTGAGAACTGTTCTATGTATTTTTCCAGATGGCCTCAGAAAGCATCATCTTCCAGGTGTGGTGGAGCTCCTGCATCAGACATTTAACTCACTGCTTGGATGAAAGCTCCAGGTTTGTCAGAGGGACATCTTAACCAAGTCACTGGTGCTCTCTTCTCAGATTTGAACAGAAGGTTTACTCTTCTTACCCCAAGGTAGAAGAGGATATGGATACCAAAGTCAGAGCTCAAGTTTCCAGCAAGCAGCATGCAACACCTAAATATTTGAAAATTCCAGCACTTAAACTGCTTAACTTCATCTCAAGAAAGCTATTTTTATCTGGTCCTTCTACCTTGAGAATCTGCTTTTCTGAATAAGCCATCAATGACTCATCAACATTTCAGGATTAAATCAAAGCAATTAGCCCTGCCTTTTCCAGCTGATTTTCATTAAGGTATCATGGAAACTAGACAAAGGTCAGTGCCCTCTGAGACTCACTTGATTCCTCTAAAAGCAAGCAAAGGATAAACTAAAATAAGGCAAATGGTGCCGAAAAATTACACGTTATGCATTGCTTGGTACATGGAATGCAAACAAGAGACTGACAATACTCTTGCTCTGTTACACATACTGTGAAACAAATTCTTCATATTTTGCTTATGGCTCAAGCGTCCCAGAAACAGAAAACACCACGGCTAAGTGTCATGTCACAGGTGTCCATGAAGAACAAAACATTGATGATAGAGACCACCGAAGGATGAATTTGAAATCTATAGGGCAATCACAAAACCACAGAAATGCTGGTTAGAAGGAGCAGTAGAGTTCATCTAGTTGAACTTGCAATATGTCGTATTGCCACACCATGTTTATCTTCCCCAAGCAAAGCCGGGGCTTCCTCAGCTCAGTGCTCAAAATCCTTAGAAACACTTTGTTTCCAGAAGTTACTGGTAAAATCAGAGTAAAGCTTTCAAAGCTACTCATTAAACTAAGGACTTGGACCCATGGATTTACCACAGTGAAATGAATTTCTTTCCCTGAGATTTCAGAAGGTGAATTTTAGCTCAGGTTTACCAGAAGCTGAGTGAACACAGTTGATTTCCATATGGTCCCAGAGCATCAGCGACTCATTCATGTGCGTGCTCCATTTACGTATGGTTCTTTCTGTGCCAGTCAGGCTACTGTAGGGAACGGGGAACCGAGACTGGGGTTTTGACAGGGAGCCTAGAAGGGGGAACGCACTGAAGGCAGAAAGGAGGCGTGCAGTTACCTAACCAGGAGAAGAAGTGATAAAAAAAAAACCAACACAAATTCTCTCCAGGCCCTGTCCCTGTAACTTGAATGAGCATAGTCCAATGCT
Source organism: Gallinago undulata (assembly GCA_026546715.1). Taxonomy (NCBI): domain Eukaryota; kingdom Metazoa; phylum Chordata; class Aves; order Charadriiformes; family Scolopacidae; genus Gallinago; species Gallinago undulata. Next base: position 4,120,950 of record JAOTQQ010000012.1, on the reverse strand, counting down.
CTACCTCTGCTAGTCCCCGTACTGATGTAATCCCAGTAACTCAGTCATGGATGGGGCTTTGGTTAACCTGGTCTGGTGGGAGGTGTCCCTGCCCATGGCAGGGGGTTTGGAACTAGAGGAACTTTAAGGTCCCTTCCAAGCCAAACCGTTCTATGATTCCATGGATCTGCAGCTGAGATCTAACAGAGAATCAGTAAAATCTTTACTTTACACCCATTCACTGAAAAAAATCAAACCATTATTTATAGAGCATTTTATATACTCCCATATGAACTGAAACACCCTAATATGACTCCTGTGCTCTTCTGACACACTCACCTCTCTGAGCCAGCTTGTATTCCCCTCAGCATTCACCGAAGGAATAAAACAAAGTGCTTGTGTGAGAATAAAACCGCTATTATTTTTGTCGCTGGAATTTATTTTACAGGAGAAATGTGGAGCGAATACAGGAGAGATGAAGGGATTAAGAACAGATTAGGATGCAAAAGGCATGACCAGGCTAAGAATGGGTTTGCAGGTGGATGGGGGTGACTAAACTAGAAGAGTAAGACCTTGGTGGTGATCTTTTAGCTCTCCCCCAAGAAAGAGTAAGAACAGCAGCAAAACTCGGCATTCATGCTACAGCCTCCCTCCCTTGGACTGGGACCTGCACCACCATAGCTGCATTTGGCTCCATCCCTGTCCTTTTTGAGACTGAGACTTTGAAAGAGAAGGAAGATCCAAATAGAACTTTGTTCCTTCACTTCTCAAACAAAACAAACCAAAAGCCTTCTTATTTTAGTGCTGCAAAGAAAGCTTCCTTAGTCACAGTCAGCTTTGAAGCAGTGCTGCCAGCTGATAGGTGGAAATGTTCATTTTTAGAGAGGCCTAGTGAAAGGGAAACATTTGACAAATATTGGCCCGGTAACGAGGCAAGCGGCTGAGTTTATAAATGAGGTTTATGTGAAGTGGGAAATGATGAAGCTCAGATTTGATGGCCAAAATGAACCAAATGTGAGTCTGTGGGAACCTGGCTTTCTTCAGTACAAAGTGTTGACACCAAAGAATGAAAGGAGTTCACTCCACAGAGGTCTGTGATCTGGTGGCAGTGCTAACTGGCTTCCATACAGTCCCATGCCACCCATAGCATGGGTGTAACACTGTGCAAATCCCTGCAACTTCCCACCTGAGATGCCATTGTCCACATCCTGAGGCAGCCCTCAGAACAGGAAGGTAAGTCCTTGAAGAGAGGGGCTTCCCAAGTCAGGGGTCTCTCTATCTCCAGAGAGCACCTGAGACAGAAGAAACCCCATCCACGCAGGAACCTGCTAGACACGTTCCCTATGGAAGCCTAACACCAGTACATCTCTCTGCAATGCCCCTGATTTTCATCACCTCATCGTCCACTGCCTTTTATTCTGTTGTCTTGGAAAGGAATAGGGTGTCCTTAGTTTATGGTGCCTAGAAATCTATTTCCAGCAACTAAATGCTTCCTGTCCCCACTGGTTTCCAAGGAGTGCTCAGAGCATTCAGTTTGTCAAGTATATTAAGATAAGACAGAAATTAAGACCATTGAAAATACCCTTTGCTCCCAAACTCTGCCATAGCTGCTCTAGTTGAGAATGCAGCAAGCCTGGAGATTCCGCAAGGGGTAATGACTGCTCATCATGCACTTTGAAGTACACAAATGCTGATGTTTCAGATATTACTGGCATAATTCAGCAATACATACGTTAAATTAAAATTCTTAGCAGCAAGAGACAGAATCACTAGGAGTTCACATCTAAGTTTAGTTAAAATGGTGACAATGTGATACCAAAGCAATTTCCTATTTTCTTTGTTTGTCTCATTTCCACAGCACATTTTCAGTTTTCCAAATCTCTGCTTTCTCCCTGGCTGATTCAGGAGGATAAGGAACTTCATTAATTCTTGTGTCACTGTATGGTCAGTGCTTTACTACCACCAGGGGTTTTAGCCAACACAATTGCATTGGGAATGCTTCTCTCTTCTTCCGTTTTCCCAGGGAAAACTCTTCATGAGATCTGGGGAGGTTTTTTCTGGCTTTTTTTTTTAAAGAAAGCCCACTGAATTTCTGTTCTTATCATTTGCTTCAATGGATTGCTTCTCACTGTACAAGTCTTATATACATCTGGCCCTCTGTTATTCCCAGCACAGCAGAGAAAGAACTCAGAATAAAGCAATCCAAGTTTTATTGATTTTAGTAATTTGTCCCAAGAGCTACCAATTACAAACACCATGAGTAACATCTGAGAGGAATGAGACAGCACTGAAAAAGGAAAATATCTACCAAAAATCCATTCCCCTTCAACTTCCATGGGAAATCATATTTCTTATTGCCTTCTCAAGCTACTAAAAATGGCTATTCTAACCCACATGTCAAGTCATAAGCAATGCTGGGGTCTAAAACTGAGTAAAATTTTCCTTTCACAGGACAGCAGACCATGAGCAAAGTCTTGCATGACTTGGAGCCTGAGAACTTTACTGGGACCAGGACATCGTTTAAAATATCGTTCTTCCAAGCCACAGAAATTACAAAGATGCACCATTATGTGAACAGCAAAGATACTTCCATGCCACTGAAGAACACAGAGGAAAATACAAAAAAACAAAACCCAGTCAATAGACTTACTAACCCGTAGAGCACCTTTCCCATGAGCAACAGGCAAGTTAAGCAGTCACAGCTGAGAAAGGTCTTGTCCCCCTTTTAAGATACTTATTTGTTCCTCTTGTTAAGTGGCAGCACCTGGAGCATCTGTCAAATACCTGAGGGTTCACAGAAAGAATCTAATAGTCCCTGCCAGGGGACAGTACTCAGGCAGGAGGGATCAGGTTGATGCAATAGGAAGCACTACAGCAATGAACATGGTGTGCCCAGCAAGGAGGAATCCCTGTATCAAAAAGCAGGTTCTTGTTGACTGCTTAAGTTTCTTTGATAGAGTTCTTCCACCTCTGAATGGCTACATTATGCTTTGCATAGTTCCACAGCTTCTAATGTTCCCTGCTCAGGAACAAAGCTTGCAAGGTCCCTTCCCTTCGCCTTTCAGAGCCCTGGTGAAACCACCACCAGCTGCTTACCTCCAGCCAGTGACCTGCTCTCAAGCAAGTGCTCCACAAAGGCACAGTTCCTCCCAGAACATCCTCCTCCTCCTCCTCTCTGTCCCCAGTTCACTTCCATGAGTCTCTTTTAACGCCCATCAGGGTGGGGAAGCTGCAGAGGCAGCACTCTCAGTAATCAGAGCACGACAAAGTCCAGGACCACTATTCACACCAGTTTTCTTTGACCCCATCTGTCATTTCCACCCCCAAGTGACTGAGTCCAGATGCCCATGGGCATTTACTTTAACTGCACTTTAAGTGACACCCTGTGGCTGAGAGGAGGAATTACAGGTGACCATTCCTTCAGTGACATTCTCCCTAAGGTTTTGTGACAATAAACACAGAGGCTGAAACCCAGTGACTTGCAGACAGTCTCAAGTGTTCAGCAACTGGAGAGAAAAGCCTGATTCCACCTTCCCCAGCAGGGTTTCAGACCTCATCCTCCCACAGCTTGGCTGGGTGGAAAATGGGTCACAAGGCAGAATAAAACAAGAAGTCCCACATCCACAGGAGAGTCCCAGCACTAGGTGTAGCTGGGGGGGATTTTTCCTTTCATTTTGACATTGTGAGATGAGGATTTCCTGCTTTGTCTCCCTTTGTAATGCGTTTAATTCTTTCCCTTCCCCATATGTTCCTGAGCCATTCCATTCCCTCTTCCACTCCTCCCATGGCCCCAGAAGCACACAATTTTGCAAGTATCGTCTAATTCCTAACTTGTGGGAAGAAACTGAACCTCAGTCCATCTGTTTGCCAACTGGTAGTTGCTGTCAGCTTAGACAACAGCTCGCTATCTCATGCAAGCGATGGGTAGCTGAATGGGCCAGCTTCCTTAGAGAGAGGGTCACAAAGCCTCCAAAGATAATGTGGGCAACCCCGTGTTTGCTGACCCTCCTGGAGGCCACAAGGTTCAGAGCCCTTTAAGAGCCCATCATCGCTCTCTTGTGACTTCCCCCAGACATCCTGGGTGGTGACCCCTTTGCCACAAGTTCAGAGTTTCCACCTTGAAGGGCAAAGCAAGGGATGGGACCTCCTGCTGCCGCTGTCAGGTCTGATTGACTTTGGTGGAGGATCAGATGGGCTTTGATGCACAACTGCAGCAGCAGTTCCTGGCTCTGGGAAACGTGAGAAATCTACCTCAAAAGTCAAGCCCAAACTGAAAAGAATCCCAACCAGACACAATAGGATCATAGCAAAGCCACCTCATGGCTTACTAGTGAAGATCAAAAATATTAATCATTGTTTAATTAGCTGGATAAAAGGTCCCCAAACATGACGAAGTAACAGTAACAATCTTCTTATTTTACTACATGCAATTAACTTCTGTGCTCGATGAAGAAATCACGTTTCATGGGACGATTGTAGTGGGAGAAAGAAAGGTGGGTTATTTTCATCCCTCCTTTAAGTGTTGTTATCACCACTCTTCTTCCAGACTGCAAAATCAGAGCAATCTCTTACTGCAAACTATGCTTTACAATGGAAAGAAAAAAGAAAATTAGGGAAAAAAAGTAAAGCCTCTCCCATCTGCACATAGACGGACATCAAGAGCCTCCCACTGCTGCGTTTGTGGAAGAATTCAACCTAAACTAGCAAGAAAAAGTGAACAAAAATGGTTGAAATCTTACTCTGGATACAACGCTATTGGATTCAAGTTGACCTAATCAACTGCAGATTTGGTCTCCACAGAGAGAAGGTTTACAAGCCTAAAAATTATGTTTTATTCCCTCCTCCAGAATTCCAATTCCAGCTTTCTTTCCCCTTTGTCATGTTTGGTTGGTTTCTCATCTGTCTCCTTCCTTTAACCTTCACGTACTCATGACTCCCTAGCCAAAAATATTGGGTTCATCCCCACAGGATGGCTGAAACACAGCTTCTGCAAGACTGCAGACTCTTCTTTTTTTTTTTTTTTTACAGCCTTTTTCTAGGAATCCATAATTAAAATTGGTCAGAAAATATCTCCTCTTAACCAAAATCTCCTTCTGCCATTAAGCATTCCACTGGAATAAAAGCCTTCTGGACATCTAACAAGGTTACAGAAGAGGGATGAGGTGGGAATAGTTTTAAGCCTTCGTAGTACTTTTCCGAGTCTGAAAACACACATGCATTGCCCAGCAAAAAGAGAAAGTTGTGCATTTAATCTTTGAAACTCTTCTTTCGGAAATGTGTTTTAAATATATGAAGAGCCCTTCAATGCAAATGGCATTGCACCAGAACTGCTCACCATCTGCTGCCTCTCAGGCTGGGCTGTTTCCTCTTACCTGGTCCTTCTCCCCAGCCCACACCTCAGCTTCATCTCCTCACTGCATCCAGCTGTACCTCTAGAAATCATCCCTCGTGTTTACAAGCCTATGCTGATGGGCTTTTTATTCCTCTCTCTCCAATAAAGATGAAAGGCCACCAGAGCATAAAGGGTCTCTGGCTTTTACAAAGGGACTTAACTTTCAAAAATGCACCCTTTAGAAATCAAACCACAATAACCTTTGAGGAAAAAGTAATGTGATCAACAAAAGTGCTCAAGACACCAAGACACTAAAATACACAAGACAAAACACAAGTGAAAATGTTAATTAAGCCTCCAGGCAAGCCACTCATAAAAGTGCATATTTCTGTAATTATCGGGACAGGTCCTACCCACACAGTATGAACAAGACTCTGACCAATGATTTTCAAGCAAGACTCATGTTATATATGCAGGCTGAAGCCACCACTCCACAGCTTTGAACAATAATTAATCAGAAAGAAAAGCAGCAGAGGTTACATCTTGATAAAAGAATGGCTATTTAACCTGTGAAAATTATCTCTTTTACTCTTTAAAAATTTAAATCATCTCTTTAACCCCTTTCGAAAGAGACAGGATGCAAAACAGAAGAGCTGTTAATTCACTTCTTCAACCTTCTCTTAGCACTCAAAAGATTACTTGCCTCTGTTCAGGTTGAGACAACAAAGAACCGCAGGAATTGTTCTTTCAGCGTGGAGTAAACCATGTCAAAAAGAACAACTGTGATACTTGTCCCAATGGCTGTTTCTCCCATGTCCATCCATGTGAACAACAGTCCAGTTTCTAAGCCACTAATCTTACCCAAATCATTTGCAAGAAGGCAACACCAAATCATTCTCAACAAGGCCACCAAAAAATCACAGAATCATAGACTATCTCAAGTTGGAAGAGACCCATAAGACTCATCAAGTCCAAGTCCCTGCTCCTCAAAGAACTACCTAAAACTAAACCATATGACTAAGAGTGTCGTCCAGATGCTCCTTGAACTCTGGAGAGTGCTGTGACCACTTCCCTGGAGAGCCTGTTCTAGTGACCAACAACTTTCTCAGTGAAGAACCTTCTCCTAATGTCCAGTCTGAACTTCCCCTGATGCAGCTTCATTCCACTTCTTCATCTCCTATCGCTGGTCACCAGAGAGAGGAGATCAGCACCTTCCTCTCCACTGCCTGCCTTGGGGATGTTGTAAATCACCATCCCTGGACATGTTTAAGAGTTGTTTAGATGTGGTGTTGGGGGATATGGTGTAGGAGAGAACTTTACAGAGTAGGGTAGGTGGTTGGACTCAATGATCCCAAGGGTCTTCTCCAACCAAAATTATTCTATGATTCTATGATTCTAAATTGCAATGAGATGACCCCTCAACCTTGTCATCTCCAAGCTGCACAAGCCAGGTGACCTCAGCCACATAGCTTAAATCTTGCCCTTGAGACCTTTCACCATCTTGGTCGTCCTCCTCTGGAAACACCCTCATAGTTTGATGTCCTTTTTATATTGAGGTACCCAAAGCTGCATGTAGTACTCAAGATGGGGCCACATCAGTGCAGTGTGACAGTCACCTCCCTTGACCGGCTAGCTATGCTGTGCTTGATGTACCCCAGGACATGGTGTGTAACATACCCTCAGAACAAGGAGTAGGCAGAGGGACCAAAACCCCATCAGTGCAAGGTTAGCAGTTTTCAGCAGCATAGTCCCTGGAGAAGATGATGATGCTTTTTGCAATGCCCAAACCACTCATCTGAAGTGGTTATTTCAGCCCAAGAGCTTTCCTATACTGAGAGAGGGGGGATTGGCAGAGAGGGAGTTAGAGCTAAAGAGACATTTTGTTCCTGCTGATCACAAAAGTGGTCTGGCCTCCTAATGCCAGTCCCCAGGTCTGGGGTCAATTCATCTCAGCAGACACTCAGGGATGAATTCAGCTGCCGAAACACAGGCACGGTGTTGTTTGTCTTAGAGTATCTGCAACATCTATGTGGCCTGGAAGATAAACCACAAACCTGCACAAGGCCTCTGAAACAGGAACTGGATACCAGGCAAGATACCCTGGACATACCAACTGGCACTAGCACTGGGTATGGGCTCCTGAACTGACCTGTACATTCAGGTTGAGCTGAGTAACTCTCTAGGCTTCATCCTCTATATCAATTAGAGCTCCACTAATTTGTATTACAGTTTAGATACTTAAACTGGCTGTTGATACCTACGTGGCAATACCTAGATTTGTGTCTCAATCTGCAAACCAGAGACCTTCCAATGCCTCCACCTCCTACCTGCAGCCAGCAGAAATCAAGTTGATCAGCCCCAAAGGACAGGTCTCACCATGGAACACCCCTCTGCTGCACCAGCTGTCATAGACAAACTCAAATCCGAGAGTGAAGGCTACAAGAGTCAACACATTGTCTACCAGATGAACATCTGATCCTGCATTTCCCCATTGCATGGGGGTATTTGTTGGGAAAGGAAGGAGCTACAGTAGAGACACTTGAGCCTGTAACATGCTGTAAGTACTTGCATGTACAACCACGTTTTTTCAAGCAGCAAAAAACATCTCATTACTGCCCATTTGCTGAATTAATCAAGCTTCAGAATATCCTAATAAGTGAATTAATCTGTTTCCTAAAACAAGAATTAAAGCTTCACACTGTCAAAGCACAAACACATCTAGAGGGCAGCAATGATATTGTCATCTTTAGCTAAATATAGATCCTGAGCACAGCCACATGCTGCACCAACACATACATTTCTCCCTCCCCCTCCTTTTTTTTTTTTTTTTCCTTTGAGAATAATACATAAGCTTTATTGCAAAATTGCAAAGTTTTAAGTGGATGGCATCATTTTCAGATCCTTGGTCAAAACCCATTTTGCCTATAATCACAAATCACACTACAGGGGAACCAGGTCTCGGTTTGTCAGCACAACTTTATTTCCCAAATAAAAAGAGAGAGAAAAAAAAAATCAGCAAAATAACAAAATGTCGGAGATAAAAAACACTCACAGACTGACAGACTTTGTTTTACGAATCCAGCTGAAACTTATCTGAGTCACTCAGCAGCTCCCAAGAGACACACAGAAACACAGACACACGCACGGAATCATCAGGGGAACTTTTTGCAGTTAGAAGGGAAATATTTCATGCAAACAGTTTATTCTGTAGTAGCAAACAGGAGGGGATTTTTTTTTTTAACGCAGAGGTTCTTGTTCTTAATTTTTTTGAATCAAATACTCTTTTGTTAAATTTTGCTGGCATATTTCAGGGTTTGACAGCATTCCCCACCCAAGCACTCAGGGGCTCTGAGTTAGAGCCACAACCATAGCAGGAGAGTTGAGGAGATGGATACCAAGCCAGGGCAAGTCCTTCCAAAGCCTTTGATGAGCTGATCTCTGCTGATGGGATCTACTGGTTACATTTTGTCTTTAATTTCACACACTACGTGCACAGAGACTACAACAAAGCACAGAAATAGCCTCATGAGTACCAGAACTTGGGCCACCTGGTTTGCCATGGATCGGTGTCTTCTGCTTGACTAAGTCTGGTATCAGTTTTTTACAGAATTTGGGCACTTTCAAGTCTGGATTTTCTAGTGTTTACAATGCGAAAGCTTTGATTTATGGGAAATGCTACTGGGTTCATTCCCTCCAGCTGATGAGCTGCTTTTATGAAACTGGTAGGAACGTGGCGTCTTTGAGAGATTCATTTCTAAAAACCAAAAAATAAAATCACTGAAACTGATCCAAAAGTTTTATACACATTAGGATGGGAAATATACTCACAGACATACAAAACCAAACTAAAGGTACATTATAGTTCCTAAAAGGCAGCAGCTCACAAACACGAGATGCATGACTATAACAAATAGCTGAGTTACGACCTAGAACTGGCTAAGCCCTTAGTAGGAGAAAGGCAGTGCACAGTGCTTTTTCTAAAACTTAGCTGATTTTGCTCTCAAAAACAATTCAGGACAATATTACGCACCATCATCTCACCCTTTGCCTCAACAAAACGATAAACAAAACAGGACAAAACTACACTACATATCCTAGGCAGACATCTCGTGTTGATCCAAGCCATCTCCTGTTCAAACCTTCCCTTTGCAGCTGGATTATTCACCTCTGAAATCTGTGAGATCCATTTCCCAGTCTTTATCTCTTGTCTGTGCTAATTTGATTATCTGCACGAGGTGCACAGTCTAGGTTATAAGCACATCGAGTCTCGTTACAGTCAGCCCACAAATTAACGTGGGGAAATCCCGCCAGTCAGAGTAGACAGACCCTGTCAGTATTTGGCCCTCCCAAACTTTGGGCATCTTCTGCATGTACTAATAGCATTTCAAAATGGAAAAGAGATTGCACCTTTGTATTCAGATCTTAAGCTGTTTTCCTACCGCTTTCCCAAGCCTTAATCACAACTACTATCGCCACGAAGCTACTGATTTTAGAAGGTGACTTGAATAGTGCAGTCCTTCCCTTTTCTGTGCCAGAGCTTGGAGGAGCTACACAGATGGAAGAGTATGAGATCAACTGAAAGCCACCTACATCAGCTTCTGTGAGTTCCAGTTTTCTATTCCGAGCTACTCACACGACCACATCTGGGCACCAGTATGCACTACCAACTCCTGCAGACGTACATTTCCTCAATGTGACTCCTCACATTTTATGCGGAAAGGAGAAAAATGTCCATTTCCCCAGAATATGACAAAATATTGCTTCAGCATTTCAATAATATTTTTTCATCGGTCTTTAATTAACATGCCATTGTTTTAAGAGCAACAGATTTCCGAAAATTTATTGGCACTGTAATACAAGCATTAGTCACCATTGAGAAGGAGAGGACCAGGGAAGAACTCTAAATCAGGTCATTGATGAACTACTGAAAGCACTAACACAGCTTAGCAAAATAAAATGGGGGATTCAAGTTTTTTTTTCTTCTAAGCACAGGAAAAGCATTTGAAATCCCTCCATTGTGTTATGATATAAATAAGAAATCACCCATAATGCATTTTTTCCCCTTCTTTTGTTTTGGAGAAACAAAAATAAGGCAGTGAAATACTGACCCATCAAAAAAATGAAATGGACAAAAAAGTCATACTTCTTCGAGGTACCTTTTTCTGTGGCTGTTCTTTTAGGGTCTGACCAACTTAATCTGGTCTGAGCAGTCCTTAATTCTCAGAAATTTTCTTCTGATCTCGACTGTGACTGTAAAGGTAGTGGACTACCTGCTCTAATCCAAGACAGCATAACCCAGCCCTTTGCGTGTTCCCACCTATTTTACTGCAAAGAGCACAGATCAGAGAATATAGAGTTTGAAGATGATCTTGCAGTTCTCTCAGGTAACCTCCTTACTCTGCTCAAAGTCACAGAGACAAAAGCTGGTCCTTAAGAACAAATCTGGAAAGGGCTTTTGTTTCGCATAGGGAATACTCAGAACTTTTGTCTAGTTATCTGACCCTTGGCACCTCGAGCTGGGGAAAGAAAAAATTCACTTTCAACAAGTTAAAAAATAAGATCTAAGATGACAGGGTCATTCTTTTAAGGGACTTATTGAGAATGCTAGTCCCACAAAATTAACACTACCTGAAAATTAGACCACTAACACCCAAGCAACAGTTCAGAGTGAAACATGGAATGAAATGTTCCCCACAGCCAAACGCAGACTGAGTAGTCTGAAAAAATGACTGACAAACAAGTGGCTACACATATCTCGTATTTGGAACTAATATGTTAAAAACTCTTAATGAAAGGTCCAAACGGTATTGACAGATAAGGTAAAGGAAATCAGTGCCTGGGTCTCACAGCCTGAATAATAAATTTTTAGTGAGTCATCGTGATTGTTTACCTCTAAGACTAAAGCATCAGTTCCAAGAGATTTCTAAGGAGCGCCCATGCTCTCCTGCTCTGAATATTATTCGCCTCATAACATCCTCTGCTGTTCCCCTTGCAGAAATGATGCAGCCACGCCAGCCTCAAGCCAACTGCTGATGAAGTTACTAAACAGATTCCAGACCTCAGCCTTATGTTTGCTAGTTACAACTTCCAGCCCAGTTTGTCCCCCTGTTCAGACAGACAGATCTCAAAGGGAGAGTCCTTTCTAAATACAGTTCTTAGGCATTAAGACCAAGTACTTCACGACTCAATGGTTCTTTAATTATTCAAATAGCTGAAGCGCTGCTACAAATACATTCAGCTACACATATCTACACATGAACAAACACACAAAGCACAGTATGCCCTCCTTAGATTGCAGAGGGGATTTTTGACCAGATCTACCTAACTACATTTAAGCAAAGAGGAATCAATGTCCGAAAGTCTGAGCTTTTGTGACATCTGCATCATTCCAGGTGGGAATTTTAAATATAGAAGCTGGAATGTAGAGGAAATGTTGATTCCCAGGCAAACGGCAAACACTTTTTTTCTTTTTCTTTTCTTTTCTTTTTAATGGAAAATATATTTTGGGTCTCCCCAGGCGCATTCTCAACGCCGCATCTGTGGGAGAAGGAAAGGAAAGGAGTTTGTACTTACTCGTGGTGTTGTATTTGATCCCATTGAAGAACTCCGGGCAGGGTCTCTCCACTAGTTCCCCCGCAGAGGTTCTGGGCCAGCAGGTCCCGATCTGATCAGTGGTGGCATTGCAGTACGGACCTTTGGCGTTAAAAAAGGAGACAAAAAGGGGAAAAGAAGCAGTTGAGAAAGCACAAAAGCGACACACTTTGCATCACAAAGCAAACGGAATCTTAGCTTTTCCTAGGTAATCGCTAGGTAATGTTTCCTACCATCAAAGCCCAGGAAAGGGATAGAGGAACTCCCTAAAAAAGTCTCTTGTAAACGATCCAGGAGGCTGCAGTTGACATCAAATTCTTCTAAGATGAACTGAGATATGGTCACATCCATTATTCCCCTCGGGACTGCTGGACTGGATACAAACGAACATCAAGCTGCGGACACCCCGCAATCGTGTGTGTGTGTGTGCGTGTGTGTGTGTGTGTGCGTGTGTGTGTGTGACAGCCTCTCCTCCTCCCAGCGTGCTGACAACTTGGCTGAGTGTGTGCGTCTGGCCGAGCGGCTCAATCCTCCGAGCTCTTCCCGAGCTCGGGAACCAATGGGATCCCGCTGAGCCCGGAGTAAGGGGCTTGCGGCTCTTCGCTTCCCCTCCTTCCCTGGTCTAGCAGCTCGCCCTCCAATGCCGCCCCGCATTGCCAGACTCCTGTATGGCTTCCTCTCCCTCCCTCTTCTCCCCCTCTCTCTCTCCCTCTCTCTCTCTCTCACACACACACACACAGTTTTATTGTTAGCTTCAGGGATGAGCACTTTTGCAAAAATACTCGCTGCAAATGAGAGCCAGGGAGAAAAAAGAAAAGCCATCAGATGAATATAACTCCTCTGGCTTTTTTTCTTTTTTTCTTTTCTTTTTTTTTTTTCTTTTCTTTTTCTTTTTTTCCTTTTTTTGTGAAGCAAAGCTATTCCTGCCTTTTCCAGTGTGGAAGTGAGGATCAGCAGAGATGCTCCGGCAGGGAGGGGGAAGAAGGGACCCAGTCCCACAGATGCAGTACGGGATAAGGTGTTGGGAAAGAAGAGAAATAAAAACAGCTGGGATGAGGGAGATGGTCTGAGGAAATGGTATGAAGCTGCGGCAGGGGAGGTTTAGATTAGATATTAGGAAGAATTACTTTACTGAAAGAGTGGTC
>JAOTQQ010000012.1:4088212-4098416 GCA_026546715.1 Gallinago undulata | reverse complement strand
GCCTGGCCTTGAACCCCTCCAGGGATGGGGCATCCACGACTTCCCTGGGCAACCTGTTCCAGTGTCTCACCACCCTCGCAGTGAAGAATTTCTTTCTAGTATCTAATCTAAATCTCCCCTCTTCCAATTTAAACCCACTGCCTATAGTCTCCCTTCAGATATTGAAAAGCTGCTATAAGGTCTCCCCAGAGCCTTCTCTTCTCCAGGCGGGAGAATGTACATACATTCTAATCTCGTAAGAGATTAATTTCACTGAACAGAAAATTTCCTTTTACACACAAGATTACCAACTGCACAGGAGATTACAGGCTTAAAATGGACAGTGAGGTCTGTCCCCATCACCCTTTCCTCCTCATACCACGTTGCTGCACTCCGAAGTCACTGCACAACTCAACTCATTTTTCCAGTAAGTGTGCTTTAAAGACCTCTGCTATTTCATTTCCAACTTATTTCCCCACCTCGAGACCAAATCTCCTGGTTGGTTCAATTTGCTCCTGATGGAAACACTGATGGATCAGTCATTTTATCCTTTGCACATTAATGCTGCTCCTGTGGAAAGAGAAGATCATGTAAGGATTTCCATGCCCCTGTGGGGAGAGGCACGCTATGTCCACACTGCCATGAGTACTTACAGGCTATTGCCAATTGAGAATTTTTGATAAAATGCTTCTTTTATCCCAGCTTGTGGGGTTTTTTTATTGTTTTATTTTTTAATTAAAAGGACTGAGTTAGATAAAACTAAATTGTTTTGTGGAAACAGAGCAGTGTGTTAAGTCTTTTCTTAGGGCAGTATTTCCAGTGCCAAAACAAGAAACAGCTTTGATCATTCCAGAATAATAATCTGCGATGGACTTTCCCTTCTGAGGAGGGAAAACCAGCTGTAGGGTCCTGTTTCACCAAGTTTTGCTCCACGCTTTTGTCAGTCGCTGCTCAACAAAAGTCTTAGGTATATCCTAGTCAAAATGCCTTTTCTTTTTTTTTTCCCTGAAGCCACTTAAGTGAACTTTATTCACATGCAGAGAGCACAGCATTTTTCACAGGCCTCATGGGAAGATGTCCACTTCCAAAAGGACACCACCTTGAATACGTCCTGACTGGGAGCATTTTATCCCAGATTCTTTGAGACACTCTACCACAATAGAAAAACTACCTACGATAATGGACAAATGGATTTTCTTGGCTTCTGTGACTCTGCTTCTGTCTTTGAATATTAGATTATCTAGTTGGGTTGGAACACCCTAGGGGTCATATAAATTGCACTTTAATAATTTGATCTGAATTCCATGGGATTTTCAGTTTGCAGGTGACAGAAAATGCAGAAAGAAAAAGAACAAAGGTGTAAAAACTGGAGCAGCAGTTTACATCAGTTTCACAGACTTTTTTGAAATCTGCAGTTTCCCGAATGAAATAAATCGTTGGGATGTTTAAATTTTAGATGTTGATTACCTTATCCTAAAGGCCTTTATGATATCATAGATTACACTTAATATTTCTGTGCTTGGACCTGCATTAGGTCATCTGCAAACACAGCCTGGAAGCGCTGGGTGAGAATACTCTGACCAGGTGGATGTGCCATGGTCCCTGCCCGCGAGCAGACCCCCTGGACTCCCTCAACCCCCAATGAAAGAACCAGGCACATCTCAGTATAAAGCTCATGTTTAAATCAGATGAATCTATAAATGGTGTAACAGCAGCAACTGCTTACAAGAGAAGCCTGAGGTGTCTGACTTAATTGCAGCTGTCTACACTGTCTATGCATATCTAAAGACAGGTGAACTGAATTCTTTTTCCACCTCGGATTATGAGCAAAAGTAATTCCTCCAGTACAGTCCTGTGAGTTTAACATTAAAATCCTGGCTGAAATCAATAGCTGAGTGTTCCTCCACACCAAGAAAGCCATGGTTTCATTTGAAATAACTGATTATTTTGTGGAGATGCAAGAACAACCCACTTTACCCTCTTCAGATAAAAACTAAGAAGCTCTTTATAAGACACTTCTGAGAATAAGAAGCACTTTGTGTTTTTTAGAAGAAAACACCACTCCTCTTCAGAAGAATTATACCTGTTTTTATGGATTATGTTCCCTAAAAGTCCGTTCTGGATGCAAAATGTGTAGAAAATATAAACCAAGTAGTCCATAAAAGAATTGATAGATGGGCATTGCTCAGGCCAGTTCTCCTCTGAGCAGATGATGCGGATGGGATCGTTTGTCTCAGTTTAATGGTCTATAGAGAAGCTGTCAGTGGCAGAGAAATCTCCAGGCTCCCTTAAAAGTCAAGAGGGATCTAGTCAGTGCAGTCAGTGGACTCTACGGGATGATTTCTGTTGTCATAAAGATACTTATGTTGGGTCAGATAAATTGTCTTCTAAAAGTCTCTCTTTCTTACCATTAACTATAAAGGCAACCTGGTCTGACCAGCTCACTGGGACATGTCTGTGCTATAAAGGTCTAAACTTAGGGACAGGAATCCCATCTGCAGGGAAAATAAAAGAAAAATCAGGCCTAGAAAATCTTTCCTGTAAAAATAGCCTCAATTTGTGGAAAGCTGAACACTTCCACTGGGGCTTTGCTTTTGCTTTCATTTTTGTACAATTTTCCATGATGATCTTTATTACGGCTACGTAGGAATTCTGTTCCTAACGAGTCTTTATTTAGTGAATGATTGTTTTCACCAACCAACAGCACCAACTAAGAGAAAAGTGAACAATGAATTGGAAATAACTTCTACAGTTTTACTTACACGTAATTCAAGCAGCATGATTTTGGCTTTTTAATCTCCAAAACTAGCCATCATTAAATTTGGGGCCTCCTGGTGGATAAGCCTTGACAAACCAGCCAACAGAACCAGCATTGCTCCAAGAGATTAATGGCAGTTTTTAATTTCATTGGTATGGATGGCTGTGTCCTGCTCCCCAAAATAACTACGAGAGTCTTTGAAGTGGGAAGTGCTCATGCAGGTAATTATTTATATTGCAGAAGAATTAGCGTTCTTCATAGGAATTTGTAGAAACCCAACTGAAATGATTTAACTCAGCTGACAACTGCTCATGCCTGACTCTGGACACAGGCAGAATGAAAAGGTGTCTGGAATTCACCTTTAATGTGTTCAGTGCTTGTAGCACTGAGCTGGAGCAGGCTGCACACCTTTCACGTGAGACTGACCTTCCTGTGATTTGCTTTAAGCCTAAAATTATTCGAATTTGGAAACAAAAATGTCTCATAATACAACCCACCCCAGCAAAACACAGGGTGGGAAAGCTGAAGTGATAGATTTCTTCTTGACACACAGGGCTAGACCTGAGGCAGTGGGACCTACTGTCTGTTTCTGCACCATGAGCTCAATCCACTTAATGGGTTTCACAAATTCATAGTCTGTGATGAAGCATGTGGGAAGCTGTAACAAACTAACCAGCTAAATCACGGCACCAAAACAAACCATTTCACCCAGTTTTCTGGACCCAGTAGTAGTCAAACTGCTCAGGACTAAGAGCTCGGGATCACTGGAGAAATGCCAGATTCATACAAAATACTCAAAAAATATCCAGCTGCTGCAAAGTGCTGAGTCTGGGCATTTTCTGCTGAATAGATCCCATTTAGATAGAAAACAGATCTTTATTTTTTGGAGTTTACACTTCTACAGTTAATACAGCCCATCAGTTTGGGACTGATGATAATTTTAAGACCATTAGTTAAGAGTAGAAAATCTCATTGAAGCCCATGCTTTCCAGAATAACTATGAAGGGAAGGAAGGAGGCAACCATAAATTCTTACTGTCTAAAGGATAAAAAACTCTTCCTTTCTGAGCATGTTGAGATCTGCACAGTGTTTATCCCAAGAGACACACTGATCTGATTAAGCTTCTAGATACTATCATAATAAGAAAATGAATAACAACAATAACAATATGATTTATGACCACAAGACAGATTTTGAGTTTTCATTTCTGAGATTAGAAGTGCACCAGAAAATTAGAACTTATTGGTGTCCAAAAAGCTTTCATTAATGGGTTGAAACAGTAAAAATAAAGGAAAAATTATTATCCTAGAAAGCAGCTGGGAATCTATTTACACAGACTGTATGTGGATTTGCAGAGAGGTATAGAAAATTAAGGTTTCCAAGACAGAGCTGGTCACCTTCTATTTTTGTCCAGCAGAGGAATACAAATGCCTCCGTGGAGCAATTCATTTTATCCCGATTTGCTACCAACGGCAGTTCTCCCTCTGGAGGTGCCTGTTTCTGTACCAGTGATGGTACCACTGCTCTGTGAAGACCAGTTCAGAGATAAACAGACCCTTGGTGATCTGTACCTCTCCAGAAAAGCAAAATGTTTTGAGCAAGACCCCAACAGCCCAGAAACAGACCTGGGCTTTCCTGTCCTTCTTCAATTACCTACAGGCCATTCTATTGCCTTCAGGTATCACGTCTCCTCTCCTGGCTGCACCAACATAGCCAGCCCTCCTCGTGACTCAAATTGTCCTTTTTTCTACTGAGAAAAAAAGGGATTTTGTAAAGTTTTTGAAGAAGCCTATCTGCACTTTAACAACCATTTCAATTCTCAGAAGTCAAAAGTATGAATAGCCCCTGCCTTCGTGACCCCAAGAGGAAGTAAACGTTTCTCAACTACATAATCGACACTACAGAGTGCTGATGATAAAAAATGAGATCCTTTCAGCATTAAAGTAGATTCCCCCATTATGAATCACTGAAAATTATCTTCAGTGGTATCCAAATTGTGGAAGCAGGACAGAAGCCCATAGCAATAGAAAAGAAATGTTACATACCAAATAGCAAGTGATAGGATGAGAAGAAACAGCCTCCAGTTGAGCCAGGGGAGGTTTAGATTGGATATTAGGAAAAATTTCTTCACCCAAAGGGTTATCAAGCACTGGAACAGGCTGCCCAGGGATATGGTGGAGTCACCATCCCTGGAGGTATTCAAAAGACGTGTAGATATGGCACTTAGGGACATGGTTTAGTGGTGAACTTCGCAGTGTTAGGTTTATGGTTGGACTCGGTGATCTTAAAGATATTTTTCCGACCCAAATGATTCTATGATTCTGTTTCTATGAGTCTAGGACCATGCTTAGAAATCCATTACTCACTTTCCTTAATTGAACCCTGTAGTTCTTCAGAACAGCATTTTCCTTGGATAATTACAATTCAGTTTATGGAAGAAATGCAAAAAAATGCAGGACAAAGGCTACAAAAAGAAAACGTTTATGATATCTTAATAGCACTGAAATCCATGTAAGCAGAGAAAAGGCCCATTTGTACAAACAAACGGGGTAGAATTAATCTCACCTCATTTCAGGCATCCACAGTGAAGAGTGAATTTTATCCTACTTATTGTAAAGTTTCAATTTGCTCAGACAAGCCTCTCCCTTCATTTTCTGCTTATGCATAACTTAAATTGATTTGAATTAAGCTTGTTTCATTTATGGATTTAATGATGATTTTTTTAATACATGGAATTTCCAAACATATCAAAGTTTTTACCTTGTCAGAATAAACCATTTACATTGATGTAAATCCAGATTTTTTTTTTTCCCCTCTGGCAGTAAGTGTTGAAAAACACATTCTTAATGTCAAAACCTGTATGACTTGGAGTCAGACGGAATACTGAAGGAAAACATTCACCGTGTTCTAAATGGTATCGGGAGTCAGCAGGTTTCTCCTCTGGGAGAGCATGGCTAGAGCAGAACTGGTGAGCTCCAGAAGAGGTTCCACCACCCACTAATGCCTGATGGATGCCTGGAAATGAAGAGCCCATCAGATTATTATTGATCCCCCCCCGAGAGCTATTTGTTTTCTGCTCCATATATTTTATACTCTCACTGGACTAGACTGTCAACAGACCAGTCAACTACTGAATAATGTATGTGGGCAACCATGATAAGATTAGCACAGACCGAGAAGTTTCCATCTCTCCTGAGACCTAACAAAGGATTATCAGCCTGAATGGAAAGCAAATTCTCCTTGCCTAAATCAGTTCCAGCATGTAAGAAAAGAGGGAAGAAATGCCTTCTTAAAAATGGGCTGTGATAACAAGTACTTATCTGACCGTATGCTAAGTAAAACATCCTGCTGCTTTTCTTCCACGCTAATATTATTTTATTTTTTTTTACCTTTTCTGAAGGTTTTAAAACACTTGAAAGTGGTTTGGAAAAACTTTTCAAAACCTTATAAGGTAAAAATCTTCCTAAAGGTAAAATTTGTATTATTGTCACCTACACATCTACTAGCAATCAGAAGTACTAAGATTTTAAGTTTGTTTCGGGGGGGGGTTAGTTTTTTTTTTATTATTTGCTTTTCCTTATGGGAAATTCTAAATTATCATTGCCTTAAGAATCTGTGTTGGAAATTCCTAAACAGACAAGAATAGCAAACACTCTGACTGTAATTATATTTAGCTTTTGGGAACCCCTCGGTACATTAGAGGAACTGAAAGAAAAGGCACTGAATCTAGGTGCATACACCACTAGCTTTATATTCCTTTTCTGCTACTATGTGTTGTTATTTTTAATCTAGCTCCTATTTAGAAATTAACTTACTTACAAGATCATGTTTAAGTGCTTCTTGACACTTTAAAGAGTGTCTCTTGTTAAATACTCTGCCATGCTAACAATTACTGAAAATACTGCTTTTCTACAGGTACCAAAGGATTTCAGATTTAAACTGTGACCTTGACATAGCATCTAATAAACACAAATATGTTTTTAAAACACTTTAAAAAAAAAACCTTGGTTGTAATATCCCATGACAACTGCTTCTCCACAATAATCTTGTGCAGATACGGCAGCAGAAGAAGAAAACCTGTACATCTTCCAGATATCCACCCCAGCCCTGATCTTAAGAACAAAGTCCAGCTCCAGATCCTACTCTAACTCATCTCTATCGCCTCCATCTTTCTAACAGCTCCACCAGCTCAGGAGGATGGATAAGAACTGGTGGGGACTTCTAGACACCCGCAACAAGGAAGATGTAGAGAAGGATCTGTGGGTCCAAAGAGGAGGATGGAGTGAGGGATGTCCTATATCTCAGGAGTCTGTGAAGGAGCAGGAAGAAAGAGGAGAGAGAGTGGAGGAAGAGCTGGAGAAGAGGGGAAAGACACATAGTCTGTGTGTCGCCCAACTTCTC
Source organism: Gallinago undulata (assembly GCA_026546715.1). Classification (NCBI taxonomy): domain Eukaryota; kingdom Metazoa; phylum Chordata; class Aves; order Charadriiformes; family Scolopacidae; genus Gallinago; species Gallinago undulata. The sequence continues at coordinate 4,091,278 of JAOTQQ010000012.1, read as the reverse complement.
AGCCCCTTCCTATGCAGTGAAATTTCCAAATTAGCAGTGACCCTTCACCCTGTCTGCTCTCTATCAGGAACCAGTTCAGCTAAATCTCCTCATGTGCGAGGAGCAGCAAATATATTTCACTACAGGCAATCGCAATCACACAATCCAGAATAATGAAGTACAGCTACGCAACACACACAGCAGCTGCAGAGTTGTGAGGGACAAGGACTCCTATCTGCAACCAGAAACCGTCTCACAACAACTCCTGATTTCAAAAAGTAAATAAAGAGGAAAGCACTGAGAAGAAGAAAGTGAAACAACACTGACAAGAAGTTACCCAATACGATAATTCAACCTGGGAAAAGAAAACATTGCTTCCTCACACAAGGTCTTTGCTAGCACTTAGTTAATGGGGCCACCTCTCCTCCACCCTGATAACCCAGCTGGAGAGGGCAAAGGGTAGTAATTATAAAGCAGAACTGTCATTTGCAAGGTATAATGCAATCATGGGCCAAAGATCAAAAATAAAAATAACAATTGGAAACAAGAAATGTTTTAAATCTAGCCTTGAAAATAACAAAGAAAGCATAGGAGAAATAAAGTACATGGAGAAACATTCCACTGCCTGAAGGCAGAGGTGATGGCAAGACAGGATCTGCTGGCAGCCTCCTAAGTACGAGAAGCACTAATGAGAAGCGAGTGTTTGGCCCAGACTGTTGCTTATGAGGGAGAACTGAGGCCCTATGTTTGCACAGAGCACTTGGCCCAACAGCAAATGATCTACCAAGACCAGAGTGTAAAGGTGAAGGAAACCAGTGATTCAGGCTGCATTGGCATGAAGAGAAATAAAAAAAAAGAGCTCAAGAATATAGCACCTCTGATGCTTATTAACAGACACTCTGAGATATTCCAGGAAGAAAAGTGCTCTACATACCAAAGGCTGTCATGGTAACAGGGCCAGCAGCACTTCTGTTTCATATTAAATTCTGTAATTGCATGTGCTGAGGTGTTGGGCCACATGTCTCTTGGAGGTAAATCCCACAGCTGACTCCCTCTTAGGGAGACATTCTCTTTGGGAGAATATTTTGCAACAGTTCACTGGGGTCCTTCAGAACCAGAGTGACTCAACAGCTCGCTTTAACTCAGGTCACTTGGCCTGTGTTTCAGTTTTTCCAGGGGTTTTGCACGTGTTTGAGAATTTCCAGCTACTGTTCAGAACCAACTTTATAGATCAGATGAAGGCTGGATATGATCGGGTAAGATTTGTGTGTCCACATCATTATTCTCTTCTATGATAGTCTTGTCTACATTGATCATTGTTCAGTTAAGCCAATACTTTTGTCCAATAAACACACAAACGACCAGGACAATTCAGAGCATCCACCAGTAGCATTTACATATCAATCAAGAGGTGCATACACAGAAGAAAGAAGATGGGCATTTTATTATGCTGATCACCTTCCCCTTGCTACCTACAAATGCAAACCTTTTAAACACCACCAGGTCTTCGGCGAACCAGTATGGCAAAAAGGTGTTTCTACAGCATAAAACCTGCCAGCCACCATCCGTGTCGTGCTGACACATATATACTCTGTTTTCTCTCCATCAAAATATGCAAACAGCACATTTCACAAGGGAAGAGAGTAGTTATTAGGGCGTGGGGCAGAGAGGGATTTCAAATCTACTTCTGGCTCCCACTGTGATCTGGGGCACCTTGCATTTCCAATAGGCACTGAATAATTATTCATTGTGAACACCTCACCTGTCCCTTCCTCAAAATCATTACTTCTATTTGCCAGAACTTTACACTAGCCACTGAAAACCAAATTTCATCCCTTATTTTTCTGTGACTTCCACTGTTGAGCCTCTAAGATTTCTCAAGAAGATCAAATGAAAATATTTACACCTCAAAGCACCAGCTAAAAGCAAGAGCAGTTACATCGATCAGTTAGAAAGTTCCTGCGTTGCATGTGGGCTTGCAGACTACTGTGGAATATTTAAAACTTTTGTGATGCAAAAATGTCAACTGCTTACTTTTAATTGCTACGGTTTTAGTACCAACCAAGTACCACAGCCAGACTGCAGAGTGAGAATGTCTCAAGTTCTAATATTCCTCCAGTGATGAGGATTGAATTTTTGGCAAATCATTTAGCTTTCCACTGTATATAAAACAGAGATGAAAATATCCCCTCCTCAATTTCCATGGAATCTGTAACAACTTTTGTGCTATTAATTTTTAAAATTTTAAACTATGGAAAGCTCACCAGAACAAAGTATTCCTGTTGTAACATTGGGAAGAAGAAGTAACTGAAACTGGCAGACTTAAAGCAAAATAATCCACAAGAGTAAGGCCTCCTGAAATGAAATGAAGAGTTAAGAAGTACTTTGAAATCTGCAATGCAGATCAAAAATCAAGTATTCTTTGCTTGTTTCATCTGTGGACTATGGAGAAAAACAAAGTAATAGATACTGTGTAATGCTGAATACAGTTTTCCTCAACTGTGTCTCTTCTCAAATAAAATGGACACATTTATTTCATTTTCTTGTGGATGTTGATGAAATTCTAATGGTTATAATATAAAAATAGAAGGCATAATCATTTCTAATGTGCGTGTTTCCACTGACGCCCCTGAGCTCTCTGTCTCCCTGTTGAAATCGGTCATTTAATCGTATCCTCCAGGTGAGGGAAATAGTAGTCAAAAGTTTAATAACATATATAGCTCTATTTATTATGATTTTCATCTTAGAAAAAAATTCATTGTGTTTTTAAAAAGTACATATACTGGGTGAATTTCTGTGTCACTTATCTCAGAGATTTGTATCCTAACTAGCATAAAAGACTATTTTATAGCAACCCAGAAAAATACATCTTTTCTTCTAATAAGAGTTTTACATTTGGATTTGAGACGGCTTCATAAGAAATTAAGTAAAAGAAGAACAGTAATCAATCAAAACAGCATGAGAGAACACCAGCCTGGCCTGAGTGAATTGGGCAGTCTCTCCCAAGCAGAAATGACAGTACTTTAGGTGGCAACTGTGGCATTTAAAATATCATTTCACCCCTTTGAAACTCAAGACTTCTAAAAA
>JAOTQQ010000012.1:4013677-4088112 GCA_026546715.1 Gallinago undulata | reverse complement strand
AAATGACAGTACTTTAGGTGGCAACTGTGGCATTTAAAATATCATTTCACCCCTTTGAAACTCAAGACTTCTAAAAACTCCAGGAGAAACAGGGGAAAAAAAGTGGTGAGCATCCTGCATAAATCATTGAGTTTATTTGTCCATGAAGAAAATGGATATTTGCAAAGTTTTAAGTTAACTCAAACAAGAAAACAGTGTTTGTTTTTTTGGTTGTTTTTTTTTTTTTTCTGGAGAGGTGGCAGCAAAACCAGGCATCATACTCCAAAATCCTAGAACACAAAGGTTTCAAAGTTCACCCAGTAGTTACTGGAGGAAGAACAATTTCAGCATAATGACACTTTTCATTCTGAAAATGATTAGATACTTAGATATATATTTAGATATGTTTTTATACATATACATACATGTATATTAGTACAAAGTAGTACTACATGTATAGTAGTATTAGAACAAATTTCAGAGACCTGGTACCCACTACAGTATGGCTACACTTTGAGGATTCATCAAAAGATTTCATACCCACATTCCCAGTGATGAACTCACAAGCAGCCTCCTTGAGCAGATTAATAATGAAATTGCAACCATATCTCCCTTCTGATATTAACTCTTTCCCCTTTATTTCCACAGAAGGCAGAAGGTAATAATAGTCTTCTGCATGCTGCTAAATTACCTCAGGGATACTTTCAAAGAAAGAGAAGGTTCTTAGGAGTATGATTAACTTCCTGGAACTCTAGCTATTGCAAAGTAGACATCTGCAGCTGAGTGGGCCTTAGGCTGCCTCTACACCCAACGATAAAATAGGCTTGTTTAAAAATACCAGAACAGCTCCATTGGTTCTGTCTAAAGTTCCACCTACTACGTCTTCCTGTCTTCAGTGGATGCTTAGGGAGGAGCACAGGAACAGGAGACACATAAGCACTCTCCCAGCCTCCATTCATCTCATTCATCTCTCCTCAACAAGACAAGGTTTCTTTGGTCTGGTAAACCTCTGTGCGTTTAACAGTGTTAGCAGTCAAGAGATCAGCTTCTAACTGCTTGGCCTTACATGGCAGGGATGTTGGCACAAGGTGGGCTTTCAAGAGGGTGAAGACAGAGCCTTGCAACAGTACAGTTCCCTGCGGTGTTCTGTAGAGGGTTTTCAGGAGGACAACCAAATCCATGGATAGGCTAGCAGGTTTTTTTTTACAGCAGTGCTATTCAGAGCCATGAAATCTAATTCCTGTGGCAGCAATTAAACATTTAGGAATCTAACTGTTTCTCCTTTGTCTCTTTCTCTTAGCTATGAGTACGTGCACTTGGAATATTTGCATCCATAAACAAACTTTTTGTCTAGCAAGTTTACACACACGAGAAACATTGCTCAGTGGAGTGTATCACTGCAGTGAATGAGTTTTCTCACACAAGTAATGATACACACAGGGTGAAGTGGTCGAACAGTTCAGGTCCTAGTGGCTTACATAAACTGTGTTAACATTTTCCATTATCTTTTTCTTATACAGCCAGCTTCCACACTTTGACAGTTTAATGAGTAAGATGAATGCCTGAAGGGAAAAAAAATCGTACAGTTCTTACTTTGTAATGGAATAAGAAGGCTGAACAATACAGAGATGGAGCTTTACAGGTCAGCTTTGCATTTTGACTAGCTTTAGCTCTTAACTATTTTTTCATACATGGGACTACACAATAAGATGTCCCCACCTAAGAGTTGGAGGCCAAGGCAAATCAATTCCACGCATAACAGAGTTTATTCAGAAAAGGTCAACCAAGTGAGGCAATTGAGAGCTAAACAAAGACAGATGAGCTGCCAGCTGCAACCTCACAATAGGTGATTTATGCACGCTGAACCTCTGATCCATTGTCTGTGTTCAAATTCTAGTTCATGGTAGGCCATGACAGCATCTGTAACTATGAAGAATCCTACCACTTCCTCTTCCTCAGACCACCCGCTGGATTCTCAAAGAGCTCTGAGCACATCTTGCAACGTACTAATAACAGATAACAGAAGGTCACTCTATTTTTTTTCTTTCAATAGGTGCTAGTGAAGGAAGGGAGTGCTGGCAGGGATGAGTTTATACACAGGGGCCCAGGACACACAGAGTTTACAATTATACCTTCACAGAGGAATGGATGGAGCTTAGTCTCACCTGGGTCTGTCCACATGGTGAATCTGGCTCTGAGCGTGGCTCAGGGACACTGCTCCAAAAGAAACATGAGAACATCCATGTTGTCAAAAGCAGGGAGACAAAAGCAAGTCAACTACTGCATGCCATCATGAGCACATCTAGAGGCTCATTCCTAAACTGCAGAGCCAACTCAGTCATGGAGTCATGACGTCTTACGCATTTTACTGAAATCAGAAACAACAACAAAATTCCCACTCTAGCCCATTTCTCCCATTTCCTAAATATAGTTATCCTCCATCACTATATATTTCAGACACCCCCTTGAACCATCCCTCCTTCCAAACAGTACGGTTTGTAGTATCGCTATTGTTACGTAGGTTTACTCTCTAGATTGGCCATGGGGTTATTTCACTGTTTGAAAGGCTCATCAACCCACAAACCTAGAGAGAAACGTTGCTTTAAAGTACAGGAGGTGTTTTCATTTAAGACCAGATTCACTGACGTGATTTCATGTGAACAGAAAAGGCACTCCATCTGTTTAGTGGAACTTGGCAAAATGAGAGGTTCTACACAGTATATTTTTATCTGCCAAGTGTACAAAAAATTATATCTAATTTAGAAACCACATTCAGCAAATGGTATTTATTGCACCAACTGTATAAATTCAAAGATTTAAGTGTATTGACGAAGCGTGGCATTGTAACAGTCATTACCAAGAGTCTGCTGAGAACATGTCATGCAGAAGTGACAGATTAAGGATTGGGGTGTGCCACTCTTCTGAAATATGAAAGAAACCTCAATGGCACGTTCTCACTGTAACATGTTTTTGTTTAGGACTATGCCTGTCTTACTTGCATTCCTCTAAAATTTCACACTGTTCACTTTTCTCCTTCCTTCCTCTTCACAGCATCCCAGGCTGGCAGCATGGAACCACCATGGCAACGCCATAAGGTTGATCACCGTAAATGCTTCTAGTATCTAACAGGATCGTGGGATCTGCCCTGATTTCATCCTATCAGCAACCCTGTTCTCCTCTCCTCCCTCAGACCCACACACCCTTCAGCTTACTGACTCCAGACAGACGTGCTACAGAATTTCAGCCAGTTCAGAGCTGATGCCATTGAGAGACTGTTTTGATGAAGATGTTCAGAGGGTTGTTACCTTCCCGTATAATGTAAAGTCTGAGGAAAGTGATTACTACTACCAGGGGAGTTAATATTTCATCCTAAACCACTAGAACCACTTCTGGTGCAGTTGGTCCCTCTTCTAAGCCAAGATTACTTCATTTGGTAGTTTCCTGGGGTTCTGCAAAAGCGCCCATTTATGGGATCAAGGCACTGGAGCAACTTCTTACTGAAACATATTTCACATGCAGAATCACAACACGTGGACAGACCAGAAACAATAACTACTCATGCGAAAAAAACACACCACCCCTCAAAAACCCAAAAACTCTCTGTGTAGCTCTCATCGCTAACATAGCTGAGCACTTTACAGCCTCATTTACACAGCTTAGAGATTTTTTGCTGGCAATTTTGGAAGAACTTGTCAGCCGCTGGACACCTAATGTAAATATAAGAACCTTTAGATACGTTCATATATCTCATCCATAAACCATTTACCAAAAAAACCCCAAACCAGCCAAAAGCCCCCCAAAGCCTCAAAAGCATCATAAATATTTCCTTTGTACAGCAAACATAAAAAGTAGACATGGTACTTAGGGACATAGTTTATTGGTGGACTTGGTAGTGTTAAGTTAACGATTGGACCTAATGATCTTAAGGGTCTTTTCCAACCTACATTATTCTATGATTCTAAATAATCCCCTCTAGTGGGCCACAGAACTTGTTGGACTGTCTACATATTTTCTTAATACGTGAGAGTTTTTCCATATCCTCCGCTTGCAACTGCACCTGACTTAAGAAATGCAACTTTTTTAAATTATAAGGTCCAGTGGCAGTAACACAGATTGTGCAACAACAGACAACACAGTCAGCTTTATTTTGGGAAGTACAAGCAAGCAGCGCTAGACTGCCTGGTATGCCATCCGAGGCAGTGGGAAAATAAACCAACATCATCCCCTCTATTTAAATAGCGTTATCGCAACATCTGAAAATAGGAAGTGCTAGGAAGATTGCCTGTGTCTAGCTCCAGCTTTGATCATGGGAATGCTGATACTCGAGGTTAACTTTATGCCTGTGAGCAGTAACTGGGTTGTGTGGGTGTGATGAAAGCTCACTCCGAAGTGCCCCATGGGCAGCTGTGGGAGCGGCGTCGGTAGCTGCAGCCAGCAGGCTGACGCCGAGAGAGTGCAGAGCACACGTTAAAATGAGTAGCTCATCCAAGTATCATTATAAATGGAGGTGCTCATTGATGTGACCTGCTGGGAAAATCAGAAGGGAAACAGTGAGAATGGCTGCCATGCCATTGCTGTGGAGGGATATTTAGAGATGTAATGAGGCCAAATCCTCTGTTTCCAAGAAACAGAATAGTGCAATGTACAGAAATAAATAACTCCTGGAGCATCGACTGCCTCACCTTTGCCATTCTGGATAGAAAGCAGGTTGTCAAATACCCTTGTCTGTCATGAAACTTTCATCTACTAAAAGAATGATTAATTGAAATTGACTACTCAAAATTAACAGCTGCCAGCCAAGGCAAATTCATAGCTTGTGTGCACTCAGCAGCAGGGGCAGCTCACAACTTTATTTTGGTGGCCAAAGCAGCTGTGATTAAATCACTTTGTCAGAGAAGATTTCATATACGACTTAAGCTATAAATGTGTATTTAACTCCTGTCTTGCAGACTACATGCTATATGGTGTTCAACTTGCAGATTTCTATGGAATTCCTGTGGGGACATGCTTATATAGGGATGTCTAGATTGAGCTGAACATCTAGTTCAACTCATCTAGTTCATCTCCTGCAGTCATTGGAGATGTAAGGAAGGATTCGGGTGGCCACACACAGGCACCTAGTGCCACTAGTGCCCCTGAGATATTCCTCTAGGCAGCACCAGCTATTCCAGAGGGGACATGTCTATTGCAGATTCTATATTTGTCAGTCCCACAGGTCTTGGTTATCCCAAAGCATCTTAAAGGGCATGGGGCACTGATGTGAGGGCAACTAAATCCCATTCCACTGACAATGGTTGGACTCGATGATCCCAAGGATCTTTTCCAACCTGAATGATTCTATGATTCTATGACAATAATGGGAGCTCAGAATTATATGTAAACACAACTATTCAGGTGTATAATCTGTAAATCCCACCCTATGAATCTATGAGACCTCTGGTAACACTGCAGTGGCTCCTAATTTCAGCTACTAGCACTTCTAATCGCAGCTATTATTAGCTTTTTCTCTGAAACTCCAGGTTCAGTCCCACCTGCCTGGTTCACAGAGGTGACCTCCATACGTGCATTAAGCAGAAATGACCCAAACAGGCCTGTATTAAGAGCAAATCAGGACGGTGGTATTATGACCAGCACACATAGCCATACTGAAACATCTGCAAGTCCAAGATGGTTACATCTTCCTCATCTGCAGAGATTCATGGTCAGTAGATGTCCCAATCAGATATAAAAAGTGAACCAAGGGAAAAATCTAACCAGGTAGTCAATTAAACTCCTGTTTACCAAGTTTTGAACTGAACAACTTAACACTAATACCTTTCCCCAGACAAACAGGCTATACACAGGATCACTCCCCTTGCAATAGGCATAGAGACTGCTTGGATAAAAGGCCTGTGCTGCTTCTGGATTAAAATGAACACAGCCCAAATAATCTGGACAAAAACGAAAGTCTGGCCACAAGATGAGAGAACCATTTCCAACAAAGTCGCGCAGATAAATCCTCCATTAACAAACCTAGAGAGCTCAGGTTTTGTTTGAAAAAAGCTCCAAGAAGACAGGGGTAATTTAAAAATGAAATTGTTCACAGAGTCTGCAAGGTCCATTATCTCGTAATAGTTACAAAACCTTGTTTAGAGACACTTGCACTTGTGTCAGGTACACAGAGGAGGATCTGTATGGGGACAACATCAAAACAAAAAAATGATGGAAATCAAAGCATTGTAATGAATGGTCAGCTTCAAGGTGGCAGAAACACTGCACAAACATATCATCAAGCCTTCACATGCTTTCTTACCAAAATGATGGAGAATAATTTTCTGAAAAATGAGCCTGACAGTTTTCAACATTTGAAAGGAAGCTTTACAATCTTTTTCTTTTCTTTTCTTTTTTTTTTTTTTCATGAGTATTTCAAATTAAACTTAAGATAAATGTAGCACTGGCCATCCACCTGTTGCTTTATTTTTTGGACTAAATTCCTGTTTTCAGTTAAATCATCTTTTGACAAGGTCTTAAAGATTGCGTGACCAAACTGGTCAATGGACCAGAAAGTGGGATCAAAAGATTTCCACAGAAATCAAAAGTGGGTAGGATCAGATGTAAGTCAAGACTTGTAGTCTTGAGTGGAAACAAATAAAATGGGAAAATCAAAGAATGTGAAAGGAAGCATTGTAAACCCCATGGAACTGGGGAGATTCCTCTGAGTTTCCATAAAAATTCAAGCCATAACTCAGTGCAGATATTACATAGATATATAGAATCACAGTTATCTACTCATCCTAGGTATTAATGCAATTTTAAACAAACAATATCAGGAGATCACAACATATGGAACATCTTCAGCTGATTCACTGTAGAGAAATCCTTCCATTTCAACCAATTACTCTTATATATGAAAGTAATAATTAAATAAAATTCTTCTTCACGTCCACAAATAAAAACACACATTCCCACCAAGCTCAAAAGCTGCACCCAAGCAATTATGAAGGTGTTATCCAGGGAATTTTCAAGCAAACAACACCCAAAAGAGAGAGTGAGTTATATTGCCTTCCACCTCTGAAAAAGTATTGCTTGGCTTAAATCACTTCAGACAGAATTTACAATGTCATTCACTCAGCAATTCGGTGAAATTACACATACATGAAATTCTCAAAAGCATTTTACACCATCTGTTCAGGACACTTAGCGTGAATGTATCTGGGGGGTGAAGTTAGCAATTATAGGGGGCGGAAATTAACATATTGGACTAATTAACAGCATCTTCTGGAAAAGAGACAAGGAGGATAACCAATTACAAAACTTTAATGTTTACTGTTCTCCCAGCTATAAATAAAGCCTGTTCAATATGGCTCTCCTTGGGGTTTTTTTATTGATTTTTTTCCCCCTCTAAAAGAAGTTATCTGCACGCTGTCAAAGAATGGGAGCCAGAGAAAAGACTCAGACATTGCAGACTCTATGGTCTGGTTCTATACATCCTGATGGATGTATACATACACTGCCAAATGGAGCACACCAATGTCTCAGTGTTATTATTATAAGGGTTCAAAATGAAGGATGGACACAGCTCACCCAATTTTGGACATCAAAAATTTAGAGTAGACTTACTCACAGGATCTTGTTAACCTTGGATCCCTTTAAAGAAAAAGTGTCTCCTTTCTACTCCATTTTAGATTCTAGTTTAGGATGAAATCATGTCTTGGACTTTAACTGTACCATCTGGAACTTTACTGACTCTGAAGAGGAGATCACTGCATTGCAGAGCTCCATTTTTAATGAGAAGAGTCATAGCTGAATAGTCCAGACTATTTTGAAGACTCTGCAATTGTCATGGAAGACAGAAGGAATACGTATTGGTCAGAAGCACCATGCTGATGATCCACCACACTGAGAAAAGTACATTGGCTCATGCTAAGCCAAAAAAGTGAACTTTTGCCCCTAGTATGTCCCAAAGTTCACTTCATGCTTATGCCTGAATCTGACCTTATTTCCAACCAGTCTGAACATGAAGCAGTTTAGGGTTTTAGTCTATGTATAAACAGAATCACAGAACAATACGGAGTTGGAAAGGACCTCTGGAGATCATCCCCCTGCCAAAGCAGTAAGAGAGGCTTCTGTGACTGCTCTCTTCCCTTTTCATATTAAAATGCAGTTATGCTCAGCCTGAGAAGATACCCTGTGTTTGTGCATCATGCACATAGCCCAAAAAATTATTTTTTGTCAACAACTGAGAAGTAAATTGTTTGCCAACTTCTAAGACAGCCTGGTGTGAAATTCTGTTGTGGTGGGTTTTTTCTTTCCCCAATAGAAACTCTGGACGAGAAAAAATGCTTTATGAATTAATGGCAAGTTGCACAATAATATTTACAAAAATATGTAAAAGGCAAAGAACACCTGAAAGAAATGTCCAATATTATGGAAGCTTTCACCGAACCTCATCTATCTTTCCTTTGTTTCCAGCTACAGAATGGAATAAAAGGTCATTAAAATTTATACAAGCAAATATGCCACATGAGGCAGAATCGCTCCCTGAAACACAACGGCACAAGTTGCAGAGCTCAGGCTAGATTCATAATACAGGTCAACACACCCATTTACATGCAAATTAAGAGGCAGTTAAGGCAACACAAACTTTCAGACTTCAGTCTGATCGGCTTATCTAGATCAGCTTATTGTCCTTAAGGAACTGATACAGTCAGAGTAAAACACAATTGATCTAATATATTATACAGAAAGACTTTTTTTCTTCCTTAAGCCTCATTTCCTTTGCCATTTCTCAGGGCTGGAGAACTGGCTAAGCTGAATGATAGTATCTACATTATTACAAGATATTTTAAACTCCTGCCTCTATGAAGATTTACCAGAGGGAAAGAGAAGTTAAGGGGAAAGAAAAAAACTTGCTTTCTTGCCCAGTACCATCACTCATTGCAGCACACACGCCGCAGTAACACCACAGAGGAGTGGCCCTGAGTGTGCTTCTCCCACTTCTGAAGCAAAGCTGGATCCAGTTTCACGTCACTTGCAGTTATCATTTTCGTGCTGGTGGATTTTAGCCAAGAATCAGGGTCAAGAATTAGTGCTTTGCCCTGCTTTCAAAAACTGATATGAGGAAAGCAAAGGCACCCCATTCCCCCAACTCCTTCCTGCTATTTGCCCTTCTATAGAGTATGATATTCCCTTTACTCCCTAAAGTGCCCCTAGATGCACCTGCCCTAACTCTCTGTCAGAAAAACCTTCTGTCTTAACCGAAAAAGTCAGAGTCAGGTTTTGGAGACTTGATGGTCGGTTCAGGAAACAGAAATGGTAAAGTTTTGTGATTAAAAACGTGTAGTGTGTTCTGATTTGAAGAACTTGTGTTTTTCCCAGTAAATACGCCGTTGATCTGGCTGAAATGATCCAAGGCTCATCCCCTGGCTTATAGGAGCTCTCAGTTTGGTCAGGGCACACGAGTTTCTATGGTAAATGCCACACAAGGGCTGGATTTTCCCAGCACATCCACCTCTTCACCTACCCAGCCAGGATGTCCCATGTTGTACTTGAAGAAATGCCACCAGCCTTTGGCAACGAGTCTCAACAGTCTGGATACAGACACTTTAACTGTAATAACCTTCAACTGTCATATCAGTTGGGGAGTACAGTCAGTTTAATAGATTAAATCATGAAAAAGGGTTGTCATTACCAGTTCACCTGCAGCTCTTTCCAGGTGTGCAAATTTCAAACTTTTCTTACAGCTTTACACCACCACTCTACAATGTTGCCAGAGGCACTGTGTTTATCTCAGCAGGAAAAGATGTTCCTGGAGCAAGGACACTTTGAAAACGGATCCTACAGTAACAAGAAGCCAAGAAGAAATGGAGAAATAAATACCTGTGACATTGGTGCGGGCTGACAAAGCTTCACAGTACTTTTCCAGCAGAACAGACAAGGGCAGGTTCACGGAAGATTCACAGTGGAGAACTATCTGGATGAAACAAAACAAAACAAACAGTGAAGAGGCAACAGAAAATAGACTTTCTCATTCATAAATACAATAATCCCCAGCACTTGTATAGCAGTTCCCATTCATAATTGGTTCAGGTACAGACATCGCCTGATGACAGAGATTTATCCATCACATCAGTTGGGATTCAACTTACCAAAGGCAGGCATCTACAAATGAACCGCCTATTCTGGACCTCTTCATGTGGGAGCTAGTCAATAGAATTAACAAAGCTCAGGACACAATTTATCTCACCTAAAAGCTGATGCCTGAAAGAGGGAAGGTGAATCACATCCCATTAAAGATCATGTCTGGAATTTTTTTCAACTAACTTTTAATGGTTACATGGGTGCTAAAGATGCCTACACATAATTATAGAACACATTCAAGAGAGACAGCATTTGGCAAAGGAAAATTCGGAAGGCTTGAGGAAAGTGATTCCATTGACTGTATAGGAAAAGTAGACATCCCTGTAAGGTGATCCTTGGCTCTTGTTAGCCAGTTAAAAAGACATGAGTTTCTGATCCTCAGAATTCAGAGTGCAAATATTGCACTGAAGGCAAATATTAGCGAGAAAGAGAGCAGTAATACCAACATGGGCACTTCAAGAAAGCTGCAGGTCCAGGACAGGATAATAGTACATCCCCAAGTAAATTTTAGGAAATGTATATTTAGAGTTGAATCCAAGGCATATGTTGTCATTTTCTCGCTCAAAAATGAAATCACTGAAGTGGCCACTGCAGACAGAGAAGTCCTCAGAAATGTACATCTCAATATACAGCTGAGCTTGGATACTGCTTGGGGCAAGAGAAGCTCTTCAAAAGTCCTTTAAGAAAGGCAGAACTAAACATGGTGAGAAAGTTCAGGAATGACACATCAATGATAAACTTCTTTTTTCAAACAATGAAACAAAACCTTCCTGACTATTTCTGAGGGGATATAAAGCTGTGGTAAGAGACAAAATGCCTTTGCTTTACTATTTATTCATAATGACCCTAACATAATGCAGGAAGCTTTTACCCAGGGAAACGACCACACTCATTGAATGTTGATGTTACATTTCAGTGCTTTAAGATGTGTTAAGTGATTGCAGAACCCTTTTTATGTCACTGAATTCCTTGTCACTTAATAAGAAGTGCAGTAAATGATCGTGACAATAGAATTCATCAGCAATGTTAGTCTCTAAAGAACTGTTCTTTGTACAATACCATTTCTATCTGTTTCTCACTTCGCTGTTATTTTACAAAATAGAGTTTTGAAATAAAAGCCTTTCACAGACTTCATTCTTTTCAAATGAACATCATGAAGGCACTGATTCTCCTCCAGGGAGACACGAACTTCTACCTCCAGTAGCAAAGCCTCCCAGGTTACTACTGACCATGCATGGTCAGGTCAAGGAGACAGAGGAAGGTGATGGCTCTGTTCTGCAGCCAGGGCAGACGCCGTCTTACAAGGCACAGGACTCCAGCCGAGCCTGGCAGAAAGCAGACTCTGTAGTGGTCATGTCTCATGTCAGACCCAGTCACGTGAGTTCGTGTAGCAGGGGTATTTCTTCCCTTCCATCCCTTCGCCCTTCTGCTACCTCACAGGCGAAAGCGCGGTCTCACTTCAAAGGAGAAACTTGACACATCTCCATGTACTGTAAATACGCTGGATGTTCAGCTGTCCACTTCAGAAGATGATGGGAAAGAACAGACAGAGGTCAAGCTCAGCACTGCGTGTGTAGGAACAGGAAAGGTTAAAAGTCACATTTGCTCTAGGGTCAGCTTAGGTTCATTTGGCTGGAGGGAAAAGCGCCTTCCACATATTATGTTACTTTTGCTTTCATTTTCTCTCCACTAACCACAGTGAACAGCTTTCTTCTCTGGGGCACATTTTAAAAATTGTATTTAAAGCAGACAAGCCCTAAAGGCCTAAGAAACACTCTTAAAAATAATAAAGAACAGCAAAAAAAATGTAAATAATTCCGAATTATACAAATAAATAACTGGGCCTGTGACTGTGTATATATTTTGAAATATTAGTTGCTTTGAGTAACTAATGCACTACTTTACTCAAACCGCATTTCTCTTAAGACAGCTACTATGCCACGACCTCTTCCCACCAACTCATTTCTGTGTTGTTGTCGCCCATTTATCTGAAACATGTACAGAAATGTCTATCTTAATTTCTCTGAGCTGCTGCGGACATTTATGAACAAATAAAAATAATACGCTGAGCCAGAGATTAAGATGAAAAGTCCTTTACTTTCTAAAGCAGGGGCACCAGCTAATAGTCTGCAGCCAGTTCTGACCCTTCACAACAATATATGGAGCCTTTGGTCAACATCCTCTTCACATCTGAGAGGACTTTGAGAAAAGGAGTGGATGAATTGTTCTAGTGCGTCACTGTCTGTGTCTCTCACGGCCATTTCTTTAGACCTTTCCCCTTGCCCATGGTCACTGCCCTTCATTAATCCATGAAAGGTCCTCATCTCTGTCAGAGGGCTTGCAACTACAAGACACAATCAGAGGAACTCACCATAACATCACCTCTACATATGGGGAGGGCAAACGAAAAGGGCAACAACCTAAGGAAGGGTAACATATTGCTCCCTTGCGTTGTTAGAACTTGCAAAGCACTGGTAGTAGTGTGTGCTCCTCTGAAAATAGGCGGCCTCCAATCTTGCAAGCATTTATTTATGCAGAATTTGTTTTTGTCCCACAACTGCTCTCATAAATTACTAACATGAAGTCACAAAACCACATATGCAACATTATATGATATATATAATATGCCTCAATGGATCTATATGGAGAGCTCTAGACACAGACAAATATCTGACCCATGATAGTGTTGTCTCCTCTCAGTTCCTACCAGAATTTGTGATTATCTCATGCAGATTAGACAGGACTTGTAACTTAATTTTAAAAACAATTAACATAGAGTCCTGGTTTGAAAGATTATTGTATTACACTAAGTAGCGAGAAAGAGAGAGAGATAAAAAACAAATTAACTGGCTAAGAAATGGCTACAGTAATAGAACACAAGACACACACACACCCCTCAAGCCATAAATAGGATCCGAAACTGCCCGTATAGGCACGGGGTTACTACAAAGATACAATGAACCACATCTTGTAAGTTTAAATATCTCAAATATCTAGCAATAAGAAGCAGCAGAGCGGATGAAGTCAGCATGACTGAAAACTGAAGGAAAGAGTGGAAGTGGGAAAGGACGAGACATGACAGTGCAGCATTTGTTGCCAAGAAGGGGGAGGTGAGCTTGGAGGCAGACAATGCTGCCAAGCACGGACAGATGCATACACTCCGCTTTCCCATTCTCACATAAGAATTCCCAGATTCCATATTCTACTTGTCTAATAAAAGCCCACTTTTTAGAAAAAACTTCTACGCCTCCCTGTAAAACTTCTGCTGGTGTCATGCTGAATAAAAGCAGAGGTGCTGACATCCGAGACACAGTCTCAAAGTAACAGAGCAAGGACTCTCCCTTTAAAAACAATGTAGTATCTAGTACTCATGAGGTCCCAGAGAAATCCATCCTGTGGAACTATAACACCATCTCACCAGAAAGCTACTTGCAGAAAAGCAGTGAGATTTACCTTAAATAGCTCAGACTTCAAAACAGAGAAAGCAACAGCTGAGCTCATCACCCGAGGATTCCTTTGCAATTTAGGAAGAGAAGTAGGAATTTTTCAGATGCAGTTTATCTGCCATAGTTTAAATCTCTAAGTTCAAATGACTCAGTCCCTGACCTCCACTGTCTGCATTAGCTGGGTCTCACCCACTATAAGGACAGAGCAACTTAGATGAATCCTTCTTAAATTTTCTTTAGACAAAAGGAGAGGTAAAAACATTCTTAGAGGTGATGGGAGACAGAAGACAGGAAAACATCAACATCTTATAAAATTATCTGGGGTACTACTGTTTTCTTTCTTTTACTGAGCAAGATGAAGCAATTTTCCAACACCAAATAATTTTGTAGTCATCAACCACAAAACATATGCTCAGTCCACACTTGACAAGAGAATGATCCATCTCCTGTCTCCATTGCCACATGAAAACAAAATCTCAGTCCAAACTAGCCATCTGTGCTCCTTATAAAGTCGAAGCACTTTCCCCTCCTGAGTAGACATCTATGGTAACAGTGTGGGTCATGTCAGGAGGATGCTGGTTCCAACCCTTCATGTCTGTTAAGCAGCACTGCTGCTAAGACTCCTGCCGCACCTCCTCCCAGGGGTTTCTGTAAAACATCTGGGAACGCTGAGGACTTAAATTCTACCTCGTTTCAACATCAGCTGTTCAGCGAAATTGCTTTCAGCACAGAGAAAGCTGGTACTTGGTAGCTGGAACTCAAAGCTAAATTAAAAAAAAAATAAAAGAGAGAGAAAAGAAAAACCTGTATTTAATTCTTAGTTCACCAATTAGACAATGCAAATAAATTAATTTGAGAAATACTGCTGGCTCAAAGGTAACGTTATTTAGTTAAGCTCTCCAAATGCATCATTTCTACAATAAGATGGAGTGTTCACCTGAACGTTTGGGAAGGACTGTCTTAGAGCAGGGGTCCAATTAAGCACAAAATCTGTTAGTTTGTGTCCACAGAAGCTCAGTTCAGGCAAACACATGCCTCTAACTTCACCAGTAAACTATAATTAGTGAAAGAGCTTGATGCAGCAAAAACAAAGCAAATCCCACAATTCCTTGACAAAACCCATACTTTGTTTGAACACATCAAGGGAGTTTCCAGGGCAGATGGGCATCTGGAAGTTTTACAGAGGCTCCCACCATCACCAGCACTTGTGTGTGAAAAGAGATGCTTTGGGAAAAACACGAGGTATTCAGTGGAATGCGCTTATAACAAACGCCAAAACTCATCCAAGCAGCTCTTTCTCTCTAACAAGAGATGGCAATACACCGGAGAGGGTGAGGAGAGCCAGAATATTTGCTAACTGCTCATCACCTGAAGGAATCTGCACAACCAGGAGAGTGACAAATGCTATTTAAAGAGGAAAACTGAGAACAGCCTAGGAGAGGAGGGGAAGGCAGTCTTTTCTGTGGCCAGGATGGATTTATATTTACTGTCCTGTGGTTACTTCATACACAAGATGTATGCGAAAGAGATGCTTATTAAAGGACAGTGCTGAGAGAGCCAGCAGGGTGGAAATACTTTGCTTGTTGAAGAACCAAAAAAGGTCAGTCCTCTGCTTTAAGATATCTTTGGCCTTTCTCAACTCAGTAACTTAACTTTGCTTGTGCAGCGGCATTTGGCAGTATACAGTCCTTTGGCTCTGCTTCACCAGAAAAATAATTGCCATTTGGGATAGAAGGTCTAAAGACAAGTTTTCACAGGAACCTGCAACCTGAAACCTGAGCCAGCAAAGGTTACAGTAAAAGGAAAGACTGCTAGCACGGTTCAAGAAAAACAGTCTCCTTTTCAAGTCATCTTTCAGCTCTCTCTCCTTACTTGTCTCTAAATTAATCCAAGCAGCTCGATAAAATAGCATTACTAGATAGTGAGCCCCAAATGATCCAAGAGACATTGCTCTATGATCTTAGATGCCAGCATGTATTCTGCGGATCTTCCAGGAACCCTGGATAAAGAGACTGTAAGTCTGCATGGAATGGGAAGTAGGACCTCAGTTCAATAAAGCAACTAAAAATGTGCTCAGATCTAAGCATGAAATTAATCTTTATTCAGAAATAAATTTAAAAAGGACCCCTCAAGCATCTGCTGCACTGAGCCCACCACTGAACTTCACTGATGTCTTTGAAACTTGGAGATCTGCCTCCACTGAGCATCTGGCTGCATGCTCTGGTGAATAAGGGTGGAGAGGAGAGGTTCTTCACCCACTGAAAGCCATGCATGTGCTAAGTGACTTTCTGAGTCACAGCATACAAAGCAAAACCATTTAAGGCCACCCATGAGCTGGACTCGTCCCACCAACTCTCCATGCCCTCCAAAAGCAACTTGAGATATTAAATGGCATTTGAATCACAGGCTACAGGTGTCCTCAAATTAAATTATTTAATGGAAATATTTTTCAATTTCATACCCTTGAAGAGTTTTGTTCTTCGTTACTCATATCTGTGGATATTATATTCAGAATTTGGAAGGGGAGCAAGCCCTTCACAGCAATCCTAGTCCTGCCTTCGTATCTGCCCTTTTATTAGCTCTTCACACCAAACCTGTGACTAATTCTTCTCTACTCTTTCTACCCAATTCACATTACTATCAATCTCCTCCGCAGCTCAAATGTGATCCACCTCACTCACCTATTTTAGAAGGCATTGCTTTAGGCTCCCTAATACTCAGAGGAAGAAGGAAGCACTATCAAGGAACAACGCATCACTTTTGCTTTTAAATATGTGCCTTAGGACGAGGTGATTTATGCACTGGAAACAAAACACACAGGGAATCCAGAGTAGCTCAAGTTTAAAAGTCACATTTACCCAAATGAATGCCAGTATCTCAGCTGCTTCTCCCAGGAGAACTCTCATCTACCTGAATAGTCTCTGCGAAGATCATTCACCCATCCATGATCATCACACTGCTACCAAACTTTGGGACCTCCCTTCACAGCCTCTCCCAATTCTAGTTCATCAATGTAGCTCCTAAGCTTTGTTTTTCAGGTCTCTGCCAGCATGCTCCCACCTAAAAAAGGTAAAATCCCATCTCCTGTTCTCTTCTCGTGATCTCCTGGATCAAGACTTTAATCAGCCAGTGATATCTGCTCTCCCTGTTCCTGGAATGTCAGCAATGGTACCTCTATATCCTCCATAAAATAATCCTTTGGCCCAAGACCAAGGGAACTATCGTTCACTGCTGATGATCAGGATGACCATGATGACCAGTGTCATCTCACTGGCTCATTCTTAATACTCTTTCTCTCCATTCATTGTGTCTTCCTTAAGCTGCTAACTCTTGGGCTGGAGCCCACCTTTATTATTCAAAAAACACATCACAGTGAAATTAAAGTCCAAGACTGGAACAAGAGAAGGTCTAACAGCCATCTTTCACTACCTGAAGGGGAACTACAGAGGAGTCAGTCTCTTCTCAGAAGTTGACAGCAAAAGGACGAGGCAAGCAACATCCACAAATTGCAGTAAGGGAAAATCTCACAGGACATGAAGAAAAAAATATGCTCTATGACAACATGACCACGACTGAGCACTGGAAAAGAGGTTCAGAGATGTTGTGAAATCTCCACCTTTGCAGATTTTCACAACAAACTGGGTGAGGTGCTGAGCAACATGACCTGGTTTTGGAACTGGCCCTCCTTTGAGACAGAGGCTGGTCAAGAGACCTCTAGCAGTCCCTTCCAGCATAAACTATTTTTTCATTCCCTGACATAGGAACACCTAGCCCCTGCGGTAAAACGAATAATAGATAACAGTTACTCCCAAACCCTTTCTACTGATAATGCTGGAATTAACAGTTTACAGACTGTATCTTGAACAAAAACCAGCAAATCTTGAGGCTTTGAGGTTTTTTTTCACTCATGTTTCTAATATTTCATACTCTGCATAATCATAATTAAAATATTGTGCCAAATATTATGAAAAGGTATTTTTAAATTATTTTACATTTAATCACAGAATTTTCTTTTAAACTTTTTTATTAAATGTCCGAAAGCAAGAAATACTGAAAGTCTGACAAGACTTGAAAATATTCATGAAAAGACACTTGTTTTGAGAAAGCAAGGGTTTGTTACACCTAGGAACATCTCTCAAGTTCCAGATGAACTAAATAGGTGATCTCCCAGCAGTTAGGACTTGAGGCAGCTCCATCTGATTTGAAGCTTGCTGTACTGTGCTGCGAGACATCATTCTTGTCACCAGAGGGATAACCTTGGCCTTCCTTTCTGCTTTGAAAGAGTCAATTGACAACAGAAGGAGCAGACTGGTCCCTGGACGTCCTCGCCTCCAAAACAAGGAAAAAGCAGAAGCACGATGCTCCTCTAAGTAGCCCTGGGACCTGGAACTGAGAAAGCAGAAAGGTTATGCCTGTGATGGCCACACTACAAAGTACGGCCACTAGTGCTGGCTCACGGGCCATAACTCTTGCTTCTGCTGGCATCAGGCTCCTGAAACCCAAGCTATGTCTGGGCTGTGGGAGTCTGCTACTGCCACTCAAAGGGAATCAATACTTCAGTCCCTGCACTGAGATGCCTGGCTGGCAGCCCCACAGGCAACCTGTTTGGACTCAGCAGCACACTTCCTTTTATTCACTTTGCCCTCCTTTCCTCCTTCCTTTGCACTGGAAAAGCCACCCCTGCTAGAGGATAGCACTCCCACAACCAAGGCAATCTGAAAGCCTCCCACGTCCCAGGAACATGGGTAGCAGCAAGAGAGATTATCCCAGAGCCCTCAGAGGCAGGCGGCTCCCCTCCAGTTCTCTGGCACTTCAGCTACTATTACCAGGGCAAGGGTTTAACATTGCAGTGAGGACAGCTAATGTATTTTAATCTCCATCTGCATTGCTCACTATTTACTTTCCCGGCATACACAACCCAGAGTGGATAGTTATTCAGGCAGGATTACGCAAAAGTTTATAGAGCTTCAATTAGTTTCACTTTCTTACAGCCTTGTTGAAGGAGTACTTTTCAGCTCTTGAAATACCAAATGGATTTTCTTTCTTATTTAGTAAAAACAAGTTGCGTTTCTGTACAAACACATGCCGTTAAATTGATCATTCCCAGAGAAGGACAGCTTCCAAGTTCTCCACCCATTTAGCTCCATAATAAAGCTGTCAGTTTGGGGAACAAGATGTGTGGTGGCAGGAGCAACACGTTCCCAGCACCTGACTCTCACCGGGGGCTCACTCGCGCAGCAATGAGGTGCTCGTAAGCCGGACGTCAGGACAGGATGCCAAAACCCACCTCTGTGAACTGGTTTTCTCAGAACACCACCGTCCCCACCACAGCACTTCCCAAACAGCACAGCCTTTGTCAAGACCATGCAGAGCCAGACAAACTTCTACTTGTGACAGCCAAATCCAAATGATCCCAGATCCATAGAACTGATCAGTACTGAGGAAAGTATGACATGCTATACATTCCTGGAGGGATCTAACAATTATCCCCACACTGGCACCAGAAACTGGAAATGAAATTTTCATACATTTGGACATGACTGATGGAATTGGAGAAGCCTCTGAGGAGGCCTTCTAGCAGCCTTCCAATAGCTAACGGGGCCCTACAGGAGAGATGGGGAGGGACACTTTGTCAGGGAGCGTAGCGATAGAACAAGGGGGAATTGTTTTAAATTGAAAGAGGGGAGATTTAGATTAGATCTTAAGAAGAAATTATTTACTGTGAGGGTCGTGAGGTACTAGAACAGGTTGTCCAGAGAAGTTGTGGATGCCCCATCCCTGGAGGTGTTCAAGGCCAGGCTGGGTGGGGCTTTGAGCTCTAGTGAGAGGTGTCACTGCCCAAGGCAGGAGGGTTGGAACTCAATGACCTTTAAGATCCCTTCTAATCCAACACGTTCTATGATTCCATGAATTCAAGCAGCCATCCATCTGAAAAACAGGACTTGTTAGCTGACTGATCACAATAACTAGTTTCTATTTGTCTTCTCTTGTAGTAAGGGCTGTGGAAAAATTTATCCAGCTCTTCAGAGAAAAAAAACTAAACAAAGCTTTTTACCCAACACTTATGACCTCAAATCAAATATAGCTATTTTCAAAGCTATTAAGATAAAATAAAAAGGATTAACAGTAAAAGAAAGTAATTCTGTATGAAGAAAGAGTTTGGCAAAGCAAATCAGCAGCAAGTGTTTAGTTGTCAAGGCTGGTTGTTATGAAAAGAAAGATAAGGAGGCAAAGGCAATGTCTATGTAGTGCTTTGATACACGTGTCACTGTGTATCTCCAGGGGGAGAGGAAGAGCCATGTGTCTCGCTGGACAGCTCCAGCTGTACATCCAAGGACCAAGGTTTGCACTTTGAGGGAGACTACACTGGGGATGAAACCCATCTTAGGTTAAAAGAAAGGACATGTGCACGATCAAGATGTGATCTGTCCATTTCAATTTATAGACACAGAGCAGGAAAGGAAATCCCTGCAGAAATGTTATTTACTGGATAAAATTTTAATCTAAAGTAAATCAGCTTTTCCCCAAAGCCTCCTCCTTGAGTTTCCTCAAAGCTTCCTTTGCAGTGCTGCACACCTGAAAGTGACATAAACCAAAAAGGATCGAATTCACCGCTGTGTGGAGCCTGTTTTTGCCACCCACGTTTCTTTACCTCCCACCCACCCACCCCCCAAAAAAATTAAAATAGACAGAGCTATTAAAAAAATCCATAAATGTGCAAATATTTGTTCTGATATAATATTTTCAAAATATTTGGTTTCC
Organism: Gallinago undulata; assembly: GCA_026546715.1. Lineage (NCBI taxonomy): Eukaryota > Metazoa > Chordata > Aves > Charadriiformes > Scolopacidae > Gallinago > Gallinago undulata. The sequence continues at coordinate 4,067,806 of JAOTQQ010000012.1, read as the reverse complement.
TAATATATAGGGCAAAATGAAAACAAAAAGAAAACAGAAAGACACTTCCTTAAAAAGTTGATATTATCCACCACCCTGATTTTCTCCTTGTGAATCTCTCAGATGATCACATCACCAGCAGGATCACACCGTAATCTCTAACACAAAGCAAGCTGATTGCTGAATTCAAAGCAATGAAGAGTTTGCCTCAGAGGAAAATGTCTCCCTCGGGCGCTCATTGAGCAATGGGAGTACAGCATACACTATCTAAGCTAATAAATCAAGCAGTGCAAAGGTCTCTTTTAAGTACTTAATCATTTATACTGTTAAATTTTTAGAATGGTTCCTGGCCACATTTTTGCCCCAGGCAATCTAGTGGTATCTCAAACAGTTCCCGGGAATGGTCTGGGAGTTTGGCTGCACCAAGGACCATTCTCAACAGGCAGTTTGCAAACCCTTTCCCCATTTTAGAAGCTGAAGGAGCTTAATAGGAGGGGCAGAAGCCACTCTCTGGCATTTGGCCTGAAGGCTGAAGAGCTGGTGATCTTAATGTACTCGTGATCTTAATGTCCTCGTAGGGTTAAAGTCTGCAATGAGACCCCTGCGCTGTCTTCCTCCACCAGCTTCAGCAGGGGCATGGGAGAAGCAGGGCTCTGCTTTGCAATATGAAGATTATTTCTCCTCTGCTCCCGACAGAAAAATAACATGTAAGCAGATGCCTTATATGAACAAAAGCTAAAAGCTGCTTTCTTTCTAGCTGAGGACAGCTATGAATATCACTGAAGTGTTTCACGGCAAAACTACCAGTTGGCCAACATCAGCCGTTCTTCTTTGTGTACAACTACCTCCTTCAAACATCCAGTAATTACCACAGGGTGGCTGTGGTACCCTGACAAAGTACTACACCAGGAAAGGCTTCTCATGATGAGATGTTTACGCTGCATTAATTCACAGTTGGACTGAATTTTGGCAGTCTCAGACCAGGAATATTATTTAACTTGTCACCACTGGCTGATCTACTCAAACTGCTCTGGCTGTTTTAACAGCTCTGGGAGAGCATAAGAATTATAGTCTTTTGTATTTGACGAACAATCCCCCCTCCTCCAAATTATGTGAACTCAGCAAAGTCTCTATATCAAAACGTCAAAAGATTCATTTGCCTTTGGTTTATGGTTTGTTTGTTTGTTTTTCACATTCAAGTAAACACATTTTCCAGTGTATCATATGTACAGGAACCCTTTAAGAGAACATAAATCTCAGAGCTCGCTGTGCAAGTCTTCACCCTTTCGCTGACCAGCCCTGTGCAATCTGACGGGTCATTTGCACCAGCATTTTCACGTGGCAGATCTAATTCTGTCCCAGAAAGTTGCCTCATTTCATAAGTGTTGCAAACCTGCAGTTCCCATAAAACACAATTGCTCGGCTGCTGTGAAAACTTAAGCTTCCTTAATTGCATGAGGGGCCTGCTCCCACAAGCAGCTATGCCTTTTCTCAAATCCACAAATGTGAATAGAGCCATTGACTTTGAGTCAACTTTCAAGTGTTTTCCAGTTAAACAGGAACTTAAGAGCTTTGGACTCGAGCCAAAGTTTTAAAACATCGCTCTTAAGCTTCTTCAACGCGAAGTTTTGTCCAGCTGTGAAGCAGAGATACAGATTTACCGACAACGTTCACGGATGAAAACACACACCCCCCCAAAAGAACAGTAAAAGCTCTGCTTCTGGTACAACCGGAGCAGCAAGAGCTGCACCATACGTGAGGCTGAAGATCATCTTCCAACACGTTATTTCCACATACCGTGTGTCTCCATCGGACACAAGTACGCTACATCCAAACAAGCTCCTCTATGTAAACCTACTCAGAATACACTCCAAAAGCACATTTCGCTCAGACTAAACACATTTTATGGAAACTTCAACGTTTGGTTCTTAATCTGTGCTACATTTTTTTTTTTATTTCTTATCTTTCTTTCAAGGCCTCTAGTTTTTTTTTAAAGCAGCAACGTAACTATCAAAATTTACAGAAATAATTCAATTACAAGAGGACAGGAAAATCAGCCATAGATTACATCTAGAGAGGAAGTGCATGACATTTTTTTATTCCTTGAAAAACCATTAGTCTGGCAGCTCGCGGTACCTGGGTACTTTTGATAACCTCACTGGCAAGAAGTCCCCCTCTTTAAACATAAAGTGAAATGTTTTTATGGACCAAAATAAATCAATAAAGGAAAACACAGCCTGGAGGAGAAGAGGGACTAAGAAACAAAGGTTGGGAAGAACTGGTTTAGGATTGAAAACACCAAGTGTGTAGACCCACACCATTCTGATCCCATGTGTGCTGGTCTCTGACAGCAGAAAAACGATACTGGTGGAGCTGAGAAAATATTCTCTGTCTTCTAAGAAAGCTTCTGCAAAGCTTTTAAGATTAAATTGTTGCTTGCCTATGAAGCTTGTTGCTTTTCCTGACCTGGCTTCCCTCTGTCTTTCTTTGTAAATTAGACAGAGAGAGGAAAAAAAAAGAAAAAAGACAGAACATAAGGCACTAGAACAGATTCTCTTTCTGTATCTAAGGAAATGTTAAAGATGGGCCAATTACACTACAGTCCAGAAATATCACTGTCACTTTTTTAATGCTGTGGGAACAACCTTTACGAATTCTGCTCAAGATCGATGTACCTCTGGCTTAATCTCTCACATTTGTTTTGCAAGTATCAATTACCACACTTAAAGCTATCACTTGAAACAAACAAGCCACCAAAGAAGTCAGTCTGCCTTAGGAGTGTGGGCTGGGAAAGCTGTTTTAAGTCCAGTCTGACACAAGCCGATCTTATCTCCAGCTCATGCCAGCCATCACCCAGAGGGGGGAAGCTTGTGATGAAGAAGGACGAGGAGGAAAAGCCTCTCTTACATTTCGCTCACGAGAAATTCAGAGCAAATTCTCGGATGGGTGCGTGGGCTGTGCCTTGCCCTTGTCTGCTGATTCCTGAGGTGAAAGAGCGACTGATGCCAAGCACATGCTGTGAGGATCGTGAGGCTGGGGACAACAGGCACAGCCATGGCCACCCACTGCCCCACTGAACCGGGCAGCGGCAGGAAAAACCCCTTCATCCAGGATAGGGAGCTGCCACCCGATTGGGGTCCCTTTGCCGGACATTTTCCGTCAAGGAAAGGGGATGGGGAGGCAGCCACTTCACAGAGGAGACCAAGAAGGGCCATGGTTCAGCGCAGGGGCTCTGAGGGGACCCAGAAGTGAGCAGCCATGGGGTGTTTCAGCACCTGGAGATGGGCAGGACCTGTGAGGGAGCCCCCAGATGGGGTCTGTCAGCGCGTGGGGACAGATGGGCCCTCTAAGGGAGCAGGTAAAGGCCACCAGGATGGGGTCTGTCAGCAACCAGGGACAGGCAGGTTCTGTGAGGGAGGGGAAAACTGTCCCTGGACAGGTCTCTCAGTGCCTGGAGATGATAGGCGGGACCTGCGAGGGAGCAAAAAAGGGTCCCCAGATGGGGTCCCTCAGCCCCCCCCGGCAGGCGGGACATGTGAGGGAGCAGGTGATGGCCGCCGGGACGGATCTCTCAGCACCCAGGATCAGGCGGGATCTGTGAGGTAATGGTCCCCGGACGGGGTCTGTCAGAGCCCGGGGGCCAGTGGGACCTGTGAGGGAGCAGATAACGGTCCCCGGGACGGATCCCTCAGCACCCAGGGACGGGCGGGACCTGTGAGGGAGAGGTTAATGGCCCCCGGACGGGGTCTGCCAGCAGCCGAGGGCGGGCGGGACCTGTGAGGGGGAGCGGGTAACGGCTGCCCGGCGGAGGTCTGTCAGCGCCCGGGGACCGGTAGGACCTGTGAGGGAGCGGGTAACGACTCGGTCGGCGGGACGGATCCCTCAGCACCCGGGATCAGGCGTGACCTGTGAGGGAGCAGGTGATGGCCCCTGAATGAGCTCTGTCAGCACCTGGGATCAGGCGGGACCTGTGAGGGCGCGGGTAACCGTCCCTGGTCGGGGGGTCTCTCAGAGCCCGGGGGCGGGCGGGACCTGAGGGGCACAGAACGCAAACCGAGCGCGTCGCCTGCGGTGGCGGGGCGTCCCGCACCCTCCTTCCCTCCCTCCCTCCCTGCCCCCGCGCCACCCCTTCCCCGGCCTCGGCACTTACGGGCAGGAGCAAGAGCGCGGCGGCGGCCGCCGCCGGGAGGCTGCGCTGCGGAGCCCGCCCCGCCATGGGGCCGGCGGGGCTGGGGGGCGGCGGGGGGGGTGTCTCCCCGGGGCTGGCGGCGCTGCCCGCTCAGCCGGAGCCTCCACGCTGCCCCGCAGCTGGCATCTTTCCCCACCGCGGCTGCTGCCCTTGACCCCCTGCCCGCCGCCGAGGAGCCGGCCCCAGCGCCGCTGGCGCGTCCCAGGGCAAACCCCCGGGAGGGAGGGAGGGAGGGAAGGAGGGAGGGAGCCGAGCCCGCCCTCCGCCCAGGGCGCCTCGGGGATGGAGGCGGCCGGGGACGTCCTGGGGGAGCGGGACTCTCAAAGCCGCCAGAAGTAAAGGGGGAAGCTTCCTCATCCCCCTGCACTGAATGCAAGAGGGAGTCGTCGTCCCGTCCCCTCCCCTCTCCACCAGGCACTGGGTGCAATAGGGACTCTACTTCCCACGATCCTCCAGAAGCAATGGGGTCGCCCCCTTCCCAAGCACGAGGTGCAGTGGAGAGCCTTTTCCCCAAGTGCTGGCTGCAATGGGGACATCTTCCACACAAGCCTCCAGAAATAACGGGGATCCTCCTCCACCCGCCAAGTCCCCCTCCCCCCCCGCCCCGCACCCCCCACCCCCCCCCCCCCCCATATATTGTAGATTCCACTGCTTCAAAGTTTCGAGGAACAAGAGGAATCCCCCTGCCCAGGAAATGGGTACTCCTTTCCAAAATTAGGTGCAATGCAGACACCCTCATAATCCTCCAGGAGCAATAAGAATCGCTTCACCATCATGTGCATTAGGTGCAGTGTTAATGCAATGGCCCACAAACTCTCAGGAGCAATGGGTTTCCCCCACTGCCCAGGCTCAAAGTGCACTCTGGACCCCCTACGAGCCTCCAGAAGGAAGGGGACATCCTTCCCGGCACTATGTGCAGTGTGAACTGCCTGCTAGTCCTCCAGGGGTAAGGGGACAACCCCTAAGACCTAGATGCAATGTTATTAGGTGCAATAAGGACCTCCACCTCCAAGATAATGAGAAGCAAGCCTCCAGGCTTCTTGGGTACCCCAAGGGGCAAAAGGGTTCCAGCCTCTTGGTCATCAAATTCATCGGTACACCTTCCCCCAGATCTCCCAAGATTCCTCAGCTGCAATGAGAAGCCTTTTTTCCCCAGCACCAAGCCTTGTAAGACTCCCCAACGGCATGCATCAGCTGGCAATGTACACCCCCCTAGCCAGGCAACCCAAAAGTAGCCCATGTGGCTGATTTTTGTGCACTTGGTCTCCAAAACAAGATACATTTGTCCTGCTCTTCTTATCTATGGATACTTGCCAGACTGGACCCCTGTGCAAGCAAAGGCAAAAGAAGGTCACCCTGTATCTTCATGCCATACACACACTCACACACTTGCCCAGAGGGCTTCTGGCTGTCTGCTCTGTTGCCCTAGGGTGGCTGTTACACTAAGGGATTTGGAGTCTTACAGATTTGGATGCCTGACCCTGTTGGAGCCCCTAAGTTGGGGCCATAACAGAGACTAATTGCTCCCTGCCTCCTGCGTCCAGCTAGGCTTTTCCATACAACGAATCTGTTTGTGGTATTGTTAGACTGTGGGCATCAGGCCAAGTCCTGGTCTTCCCAGTGCAGAAGTGAGCCTAATCAGATTTATTTTTTTCTCCTCTGCTCCATCCCATCTGCCCAGAGGACAGCCAGCTGTGTTGTGAATTGCAGTCGGTACCTGCCTGCAGCAGCAGCTGGGACTGTCCTCAAAAGCCCAGCCATGTCCTGAGGCACACAAGCCTCAGACACAGCTCTGGAGCAGGAGCAGACATGACCTGCCCCTTCCCAATCCAGCTGCTGGATTTCCATAGGGTGGAGTGTCACACACTGCCTGTCACCTCTGACGGGCACCTCTGTGCCTTTTCCTCTCTGAGACACTGCCTTTCTACCACTCTCCTTGTTTTGCTTTGGTTTTGGGGGTTTTTTTTGATTGGCATAAAGATCATGGTGGCACATAGGAATGAGTCCCAACAAATTCTCAGGGTTTGCAGAAGCTTAGCAAACCTCACTTAGAAGCAGAAGTACCTGGATATCTTTCTTTGAGGACTTGATGATTGTTCTGCTTTTTTGTCATTTGCTCAGAACAGCATGAAACAACCTCTCTAATTACCTACAAGGATCCTTATATCCCTAATCCCATCCAGGAATCCTGCTTGGTAGAGCATGAATATCACAGCAAAAAGATGGGCACTTATATACACTAGAGGACCTGGAATCCTCCTAACACACCAGCAAAACTTTTCCCAAAGCAACATTATTTTCTCTTTTTCTCTGGTTATTCAACAGTTTGAATGCATTTAAATATTTGAGCTTGCCTAGTTTTTCCTCCCCTGTCAGTTGCACACCAACATTTGTTTCCTTTCATTATTAAAAGAAAACAAAACCGTAACCCAAAGTTGCATGCTTCCAATTAATATGAAGGCTTTCATGAAAATGCAAAAGGGGGAGTAAATCCAGCACAATTTTTTATTGCATTTAGACATTCATCTCCGGGACTGGAAAGTCAAATGCGACAGGATTACGTGAACTCATGAGAATTGGTAAAGGATGCCTGAAGCTGCATGTGCACAGATATAGGTCAACTGCCCCAAAACCAGAAAGGTTTTCCATGGTTCTGCTCCATGGCTTTCCATTATGATTTATCTGTGTTTATTGTGCTGTCCAGAACCAGAGCCTCATCATGTTAAAAGCTGTATTGAAACAGAACAAAACAACTCCAAATTGTGACTATCTAAGGATTAAATAAAGCATTCCCTCAGTCTTGTTTCCAGGGCTTTTCCCCTTATAGCTGATTGCAAAGTGCAACCATAGCTTTTTGTTGACTGGGTTGCTTTATAAGGTCACTCCCCTTCAGATCCCCGTGTGTTCTTTAAGGGCTGAGCTCATGTTGCAGCTTTTCCTTCATTCGTAGTGTGCTTGGGACGCTTCTCCCAGACATGTCCTTTTATAAAGCTTGTAGGATCATTCATCATACTGCCTGGCTTTATGGCTGAAATTGGTCAAAGAGTTAAAACGGAGACAGAGAGGCATATACATACATAGATATGCACACACACTCGTGCATGTGGGTATGGCATATGAAACATAAGCCCTGTTCTTTTAGGAAACAGATTAAGACCCGTGAGATCAATACGCAGAGATGCAGGAGAAGAACGTGACAATTCTGATCAGTTGGACAGAGTGAGTCTCCATATGGGATCATGGCATGGATCCAATTGTTCAGTTCTTGCCCAAATCACTTTCATATATTGTTTGCAACTATTCCCATACAAGGATGACTCCCCCTTGCTTGTTTGGTGGTGGGATATTTTTTCCTTTTTAAAGCTCCTGAAAGGACTTAGATATATCTTCAAGTCTAAGCCTGCAAGTATTCCCACAGCTGTTGGTGGTGAAACTGTACAGAACGCATCCTTGCTGGAGGAAGGGCATGGCCAGCTCTTGGTGTAACATCTAACACAATGAGGTCCTTGCCATGTTTGGAGCCATGAGGAATTTCTACAATAAAACTAAGTAACTTGAGAAATAGTTTTAATAATAACCACAAATATCACACAAGACAAAACTACCCAAAGGGTAGAATTGGACTGAGACAGGTGCCAACTTTGTCTCTCTGAAATATGGGATGACTTCTCAGAGAGATGAGATATCCTTCAGTTGGAGTAAAGGGAACTAACTGAAGATATTAAGTATGTCCTTCCAGATGAGATTCAGAGCCCTCTTCTATGGATGCGTTACCAGCAGAGCAAACTCAGGGGTCACATGATTGAACTGCAAAGTGGGACACCGGGAGTCATAAGCATAGGTCAGTTTATTGGGTCTGACCTCCTGTTGCTGCATCCATCCTTTGAGTATCTTGAATGAGCACACTCCGTATCTTCTCTTGAAGTTGAGCCTGGACTGAAAAAGCTCTGGGATCAGGAAGAGATGAGGATGTGGTGATCACAGACATATGGCTGGATGCAGAGTGGTGCTTGCACTTTTTGCTAGACCTTCAATGGAACAAAGCATCTGAAGAGCATGGGTTCAGTTTCTGACCCAAGTATCAAACTCTACCTAAGCTCTGTCTGTACCTGGTGTAAAAGGCAGGTTTTACTCCTATCATCAGCCATCAAATGATGCAGGCTTTTGGGAAAGGTTGACAGATCAGGTCCTCATTCGGGACCTCAGATAGGTTTTATGTCTCTTGTGCAGGATCTGAGTGGATCCAATTTTAAGTAGGTATTGGCTGTTTTATTCATCTCGAGCTAATAAATTTAGACTCCCTTCAGAGATGTTGTTGGACAGAACACCTACAAAACTCTGAGAGTATTATACTGCCCTGTCCCCTTTCAACTGCATCAATTGCAGCTCTGTTTCGAAGAGGCAGGTGAATTGATCTACTTATGCCAGATCTGTAAAAGGTCAGGCTGGGAATAGGAAGAGGAGTCCCCCCTGCTTCTTGCGCTGTGAGTGAATGCCATGATGACATTTGAAACCAGAATAATGTCTGCAAGGGAGGAAAGTTAGCTGGAGGGTTCTAATTAATAATGAATGTAATGGTTTCCTGAAATAATGGTGGGTCAGAGTTGGTAACAAGCATGGTTCAGGATAACTGAAATCACTCTGACAAAGTAAAGGCACATAGATTCTTCCCCTTCAGTGAGCTAGTACTTGCAATTACACTTGAATGAGGAATGTAAGTCGGGTGGAGGAGAAAATGGTGATATTTAAAGAAAGTTCCATTGTCTGAAATGGTTCCTAATAGTGAGATCTCTGGGGTGTAGTATAAACCTTGGGACTGGGGTGGGAGGAGGAAAATGAGGTGAAAGCGTCACCCCTTAGGCATAAAATAGATTTTCTGGCTTTCTTTACCGTGGAACTCATGTGGACGCTATATTCTCATGGAATAACAGGGCTTTTCCTTGTGACAGTATCCTCAGTATAGTGTTTTGCACATCTTATTGCCAAGGCAATGCGATCAGCTCATCACTTCCCAAGAGCCCCACAAACCCAAGCTAGCACCAAGCCCATATGGGCTGGGCAAATCGTACTGGTGGCTGTAGGCACTGCCAGATGCTGCTCTTTCCCCATCCAGCTGGGGGACAGCAAAGCTGCCACATCAGGGGATGCCTTGCAGTCAGACTTATAGGTGCCTTGCTACAGCTGAGAGGCAGGCTGTGAAGGACAACTGGCAGCCTGGAAACCGTTGCTCTGAGGGTGTTCTGAAGTTCCTTGGCAAAGCAGTTTCAGAGATTATGGGATAGATCTCCTTTAGCTAGAGTGAGGCACCTAGCTCCCACAGAGACCTCTAAATACAGTGCATCTTAATATTTGTACTGAATCCCACACTGCGTGTCAGCTGAACCATATTTTCACAGTTTGCATATTCCAATCCCATCGCCAGTCTCGGGGAAACAGGCAAGTGAAGGTGCTTGGCCTGTTTGCTGCGGACAGAGTGTACGCACATGGCAGGTGACTACAGCCAGAAAGTGGTAATTCAATTAGGTCTTCACCCATTTCCCTACATTTCAGTCTGTCATTTCTGACAAGCTTCATCGTTGCCTCTGAAAGCTTCCTTGCTGAAGTGCGGTTTCACCAGGTGAAGTCTGGAGAGGGTCCTTCCCTTGAGCAGGCTGCTCTGAACTCTTTGAGGTCTCAATTATTTTAGTAGCTGAATTGTCAGCAAATCCTGGCCTCAGAACTCCCAAGTTCCTTTAGGATTTCCTTGTAGGAGGTTATCACAGCACCACACTCAGCATGTCAGGAATTTCTTTAGAATAATGTTTTCCCAGTGCAGTGTTTGTTTCATTTTTTGCCACCATCTGACAACACTGCTCATTTAGCTTTTTTAGTGAAATATTTGAAAGTAATTTCTTTCTTTTCTTCTTCCCCAAGAACTGTTTGCAAGCTCTCTGGGAGCTCGTAGCAGAGCAAACAAACAAACAGGCCAAAAATATTCATGATATTTCTTCACATAGTTGCCTGCCTTTAGTGGAGAAACCTCTAAAATTTGACTCAGCAGCTGGCAGGTAAATGAATCAGAATCAGTTTTACAAATATTTTTTTGTCAATCACAGTAACAATAATCCAATTTTATACTTTGCAGCCATGTGGATTTCAGTCAAGCATTACTGGAGGTACACACAAGAGAACCAGGCTTAGAGAGTGGAAGAATGCATAAAATGGGGATTTTCTACATACGTTTGCCTGGAATTCAGCTGTCAACATAATTTATCTCTTTTCATCTCTGTAGCCTAATAGTGCTGTGTCATCCCTGAAGAAAAGTATCACTCTTTTCTCAAGAATAACTGCCATCTATTTTGGATTGTGCTTTCTGCATTTTTTCCATTCTGCCTAAAGTTAACCACTTGAATCCATACTGGGCATGTAAGCATATGCCTTTGTGTGTAAGGACTAGCCTTACTTCAGAGAGCCAAGCATCCAAGCCAAATCCAATAAACTAGAATTAGGTGTCTCTGGGAGTCAGGACTCTGAGACTGGATCCATAGTTAAAAACTTATCCTGAAGTTACTGACTGTAACCCTGGAGTTTGCTTTTACAACATCTGCATTAGTATATAAATTGCTTGCAAAAATCATACTGCCAAGAAATGATAGTCAAACAAATGACTTCTCTTTGAAAGAAAAACAAGGAACTTGTACATAATGTTTGGGTTTTTTTCATTTTACTTCTTGCCTTTCAGTCATCTCAGGCTTGCTAGTTACTAGAGTCAACAGCAGCACAATGCTTCATTTGGTAAACAATGGGTCTAGAAATTATGCTGATAAATAGAAATAAATGCAAGCGGACAGACTGCATACTAAGCAGAGGTTCCTATCAACATTTCAGTCTCTGCATAAGACATTCATAGCATGTCCAGTATAGGAGACTGCAATTTTAAAAAAGACATAGGAAATGAGACATCAGTTTCCAGGAAATTTTCTGTCTCAACAAACTGCCATCATAGGTAGGACTGGCCTGAATAGGAGTCATTATTTATAATATAGCTACAGATGAACTGGTTTCTGCACTCTAATCGATACAGTCAGAGAAGTCCAGCTTCATTTCATGACACCCTAAACTTGATGTCTTGATGTTGACTCACATCCCAGTTCAGTCTGTTCTTTCCTTTGACTGTGAAAGGGGCTGGGAGCAATGAGTTCAGATGGGAAGAGCTGCATTGTAGATAACTGAACTTTGATGAGATGAATGCCATCCAATCTTTCATAAGACAATGAATTACACTGCAAGTTTTATTACTTGTCATATACTTAGCTCTTCTTCATTGCCACAGTATTATGACAGTTTACAGTGACTGAAGATCTGGTTCAACACACTTAAATCCTTACTGAGAGGCATCGTCTTTAGGCATGACAGTATTTGATTTCTGGTGCCCATCTTGTTCACAGCAATTAGTTAGAGCCACCTGTGGCAATACTTTGCTATGATGAACATCTGTCTCCCAGAATCTGAATCAAAGCCGCCTTATTTTATATTGGAGCTCTTACGAGCAGGAGAGCTGTAGGATCTTTTAGTCATTCATGGTAATTCGCTCCTAAATATTTCAGCAATCAGCTACAGCCGTTTCAAAGAGGATAGCTCCGGGTATAAAATTTTACAGAGTGATGCTTCATGCACTCAGTCAGTATCTAATTAAAACACATGCTGGTGGGCTTACTGTGGCCCAGTCAAGACTGCTTGTGTTCATTTCCTTTAGCCCTTCCGACGCTCAGTCATAATCCCTTTTCAAGGAAGTTCTTTGCATCAGGTGTCTTTAGCTCCAACTGTCTCCATTTTCACCAAGAGTTATTCTGGGAAGTTCACAACTCATTTTACAAAGAAATAATGGCCTTACTCGTGCTACCTTAGATTTGGATGGTTCAACCTTTTCCAGGCCAGGTATCGTACGTCAGTATTGACAGCTCCCACGTGAAGGGTCAGATAAATTAGCAGTGGATCCTCCAAAGTCCTCCAAAGGATAAGGCTGTGCATATCATCAATAAAAAAGATTTGGCCTTTGGGATGCACATATTTTGTTATTATCTCTATCCTGATGTTTCCATGGACACTGCAGAAAAGATGGCAAAGTGGGTGGACGCAGCCTTAGATTACCAAGGGAAACATCTCATCAAAATGTAAAGGCATTCCTGTAAAATTCCAATGCTTTATTCATCTTAGCAGAGGAAGCTATCCAAGCACTTACAGAAATTTCCTTCCAACTCTTTAAGGTAGAGAAAAGATTTTTATGCCAGTTGCTCACCCCTTTCTTCATTCTCCACTATAGCCACTACTGAGCTGCTGTCTCAGCTGAAAACCATCCTTTGCAGAGCAGCATTTTTATTCTAGATAATTTTTATTGAGAAACAGAGAAATCCAAGCCCTATCTTCCTCTAACATGCCTGGGCTCTGCAGATCTCAAGCTGAAAAGCTGTGGAACAAAAGTAGATGGTGATCACTCCCTCCACAACCAGTTTTTACCTTCCCCAATCCTCTTACCTACCCTCTGCAAGTTGCCAATGGGTTCAGATTTAGATCCTTGGGCTTTCAGCCCAAGAGCTCCAGAGCTCCCAGAGCTCCAGGAGAGGAGCTAAAGGAATAAACATGTTGGTAAGTAATAACAAAAAGCAGTTGTCTCACCAGGTGCCTGAAGCTAGAGTTACAAACACAACTGGAAAATGTGCTATGGGAAAAAGGGGATAGCATTCAATGCTTACAAGCAAATAGATCAGAGCACAATATCACACTGGTTGGTACTGGGAGTCATTCGACAGGACTGGCTGCTTACTCAGAGACCTACCATTTCCCTTTGCACTACCTCTACTTTCACTTTTTCTAGAATTGTCATTCTCTACCACAGTGACCACAATGTAAGAAAGGCTGTGGTCCTCTCAAAGTGGAATCCTGAGTTGTAACATGTTCCTATCAATGACCTTCTCCATCCCCTTTTTGAAGAAAAACTTGAACATAATGTACCACACTATCTGGCAATGGAAGGGGAATGCTGGTTTTGTTTATTCTAGGGGGAAAATTAATGTGTATTCAGGTTTTCATCTTCCCACCATAAAGTGTGAAGGTGAAGAACCAGCAAATGGCAAAATCTTCATGGAAGGAAGATTCTCATTTAACGACACATTAAAGTATCGATGAAAGTAGCTAATTCTAGTATGAAGATATGAAAGAATGAGTTATGATAGCAGAAAAGGGATGCATCATTTCATGCTTATTTATCAGAGAAGTGATAATAAAGAATTTCTTTTTGCTTAGCAATTGAATTCCCTGGGCATTGGCTGTTTGTCAAGAAATGGTGCATTACACACTCAGACATGAAAAGGAAAGGAAGAGATTATTGTTAGGGCTAATGCAATTTACACTCTAATGAAAACAGAGGTAGAGAGATTGAGCTAAAGGCACCTGCAATTCAAGTGCTTAAGGGTGTGTAATTTCTGTCTTGTTTGGCTTCTTTTTTTAGGTGGAAAGCAAGCAAGGCACTCATTTTGTGGAAAAGCTGATGAGCGTAATTGACTGAATCTTGAGCTTCTTCCCAGAAAAAATAAGTTCTAGTCTTTGAAAGACCAAAATTTTATAAAATGGTTCAACTTCTCTTCAACTCCAATAACAGATATGTAAGATGTTTGACAGACTTAACAAAGGCTTTGTTCATTCTCATTTGAAATCTTTGAAACTGCTGGGTGAAGCATGCAAGGATGGACAGAATAATGTACCTTAAGTACCTGCAGCTGCCAATAAAACAGGCTGACTGGAAGGCAAACCCACAGACCCTTCTTTCAAGCCAAAAGAAAAAATTCAGGATGCCAAGGAAGCATACAGATACAAATGTGTCCTGAAAACAGTGGTTCCTGAATGACGGCCTGTGATTCAGTGATAGGTATGATGATAAAATGCAGCTGGGATGAAAAATCACATCATACTTAGAAGGCTTGAATTAAAACTTAGATACGAGTGCAGGTGCTCCACAAGAATTCTAAGTTTTGCAGTGACCTACTAAATGCAAAATTAATTCACAAAAATTAAAAAGCTGCAAATTTCCCTATATGGAGGCAGAAGGCAAGCAGCAGTAATGAATGAAACCAGCATTGTCTCCTACCATGCTAACACATCTCTTCTGATCCAAATTGGAAAGAACTCCAATGTATTCCACATTATTTAAGGAAAAGTGATTCAAAGAGTTCCTATCAGTGCCGCGGGGAACTAATCTATTTAAAAGACAAGCTTGGGAATTTTCCATACCTCACTGGACACGTTCCTGAGCCTGACTTTGAAGTCAGCCCTGCTTTGAGCAGCAGTTAGACGAGACATCTCCAGAGGTTTCTTCTAACGCAAGTTTTTCTATGATTCTATCTTTCTATATTCTATATTGCTATTTAATTTACATATAGATGCAGCATTTTTTTCCTTTGGGAAAAATCTTTGTAGAACTCCTGAGGGGGAAAAAGGTGGAGTTTAGTTATCATCCACAGATTGTGGCCATTGTCAGGTTATGCTCTACTTGTGTGATTTACACTAGGAGCCAGATGTTGCACAGACGTGCTTCACATCCTTCTGCATCAAGTACCTGGACTTGCTTTTCACATACCTCCCTGTCAAGGGTTCTATCAACCAAATGGAATCAGGAGAAAGCTCAGTGAGTTGATTGTCTCACAAGATAAACAAAACTCACAGAGCCACAGACTGAAATGCAGACAAAAATACTTTTACTGAAAGAAAGGAAAAGCCATTTATGGCAGAAGGAGTTTCCCACAGATGAGTGACTCTCCACAGACAACTGCCTGCTTTAGAGGATTTATCCCCTTTTCTGGCTTGAGACCATTCCTGCCATCTAAATAACTTCTGCAGCAGAGGGAAACAGAACACAAAAACCCAACAGATCACTTGACACATTTATCCAGAGGAATCACGTTCACCTACTTTAAGCAGCAATCGGGATTAAAACAAAGACAGCAGGGTTTAGTTTACTGAGCCCAGTGGGGAAGTCCTTTACAGAAGAAGCCTCTAGGTTATGGAAGTAAAGCTTAAAATAGGAAAAGCCAACCTTATATACACCTGATATCTGCCTTTTGTTAATCTGTCACTGAGGCGGTGAGAGCATATGAGCCACCTCAGCAGCACCTTTCCCCTGCAGTGCTGTCTCCAAGAAAGGCTAAATTTTGGCAGCAGATCTCCTCAGAGATATTCAAAGGGACTCAGAGCAACCTTTTCTTCTTCCTCTGGTCAGCAAAGGAGATTCACCATGCTAAGCCTATGATGGGTGACTGTCAGAATGCAGATGGTAGATTATCTCAGTTTTGCCAAGCATTGGGATATAATACTCTGCATTCTCACACTATGCCAGTCCTTCTGTGTAGGAAGTCCACTGATTTTCAGGCTCCTCAAACCTCTCTCTTTCCATACAGCAAGAGGTATGAGTATGATATGATGAGTATAAGGCTTTCCAGGACATGTCATTCCCACAGTAATCAAAAACTATCCAAGTATCAGATATCTTGATTCTTGGATTCAGAAAAAAATCCCCAAAACTTTAAGTGGAGGAAAGACAACCTCAGTCTAGTGTCTTGGGCAAGGGCATGAGAGAGAGGAATTCAAACCTCATGGATTCCACTGCTGACCTGAGTTTTAAGTCGTCTCTTTGCTTTCCCTATCTGTAAAGTTGGAAAGACCCCAAATGTTTTTGTGGTTACCCTAAAATGCAGCATCAGAATGCAAAACATGGAGCATGTGGTGTTTATATCAACAGGAAATATTTTTGTACTTGGATGGCAGAAAGTCCGCCTCCACTGCATGGTGGGTGCACTGATTGCTGAGGCTACCGCGAGTGTCTTCAGGCGTTTCTTCATGTGTCTCAGGCAATTAATTCTTCATGTGTCTCAGCTACACAGTAATTTAATGCTGAAGGCACAGGATGCTGGCTCTTAACTTCATCTGACCTGTGGACAGTGCTATGAAACAACAAGTGCCGTGGGAGCAACTTCTTGCTTTTCTCTTTCTTTCAGCCTCAGTTTTGAATTGCCGTTTCCCGTATTCTTAGGGCCAGTGTGTTACAATAACCAGTATGAGTCAGGACCACTGGCATAAGGCCGCCAGGATTAATATAACCAAGTAATCCGATCTTAATGAGGTTTAAAAAGGAGTTTGACAGTAGTTCAAGAGCACTTTTTAGATGTATGGCTTGTCTGTGATTACTGAAGCATGCAAAGAATGTTATTAATAGGTCAGCAGTCAGGTGACCAGGTCTGCAGTCTTTGGATTAATTTCGTGTAGCAACAGGCAGGGGTGTTTTAACTAAGTGAAAACTTCAATGACAAACATGTTGATAAACTTTCCAAGAGCTTGAGGAAACACAGCAATGGAAAATGGATAAGGATAAATGTGTTGAGTAAACATTCGTATCGCAGATTCATCCTTCAAGCACATCTGCTCTCCTCACCCCATTTTCACAAACCCTCACGAGTACACATACACTCGCTTTCCAGAAGTGAAGTATGAAATTATGTACCTGGCTCCTCAACTGCGAGAAGGAAAAAATGATAGTGGAGAAAAAAAATTGAGTGCAATGAACAGAAAGTGCAGGTGCTACTGACTCTTGGACAGGTTAAAGGAGGAGTAGCTTCCTTGAAATCGCAATGTTATCAAAGCATCACAGGCTACATAATGGCATGATGACAGCTGTGCCTTGTCAAAACAAAGGACTGTCTGGCACCATTTCATGGGCTAGGACTGTGTGACTGCCACGAAAATGGGACCAGCAGATAGTACTTTCCTGGAGTATTTACCCAGTATCTGGCAATTTCTGTCCTGGCAATTTCTCTCCCAGCAATTTCCTAGGGCAGGAGGTATGTCTTTGCATTTAAAAACTATTAATCACTTTATAAAAAATAACATTTCTATGGACTTCCCTATTGTACGTATGCTCCATATTCCATATTTATTTCTATATATGCCCATTATTTTGCACCTGTGTACATTGTTGTGCTTCATAACATGCTGTGTCAAGGAGCTTCACAGTTGATGCAGTGTGAAGGATCATCTTCTACCATTGGTTTTGAAACTGACCTTTAGTAGTCTTGTTTTATAACTCTTAGTTCTTGAATTGAAAGAAACAGTAAACAAACGTTCTCTGACTGCCTTCTGCAGGCTCCAAATCTTTCAGATACCATGGTGTTTGCAATATAGTCTATTGTAAATTCACAGAGTACTATTATGAAATGAAAATAGGGTAACATACAAATAGCCTCTTTTTTTTTTTTCTTTGCCATGCACATTTGTAGTCCACTAGCAAACAGTCTCTCTTGTCCTTCTCTGATAGTTCAAGGTCTAAGATCAATAACTGTACTAGTCTCAGAATTGAGGACAAAATGATTCCCAGATTCATGCATTTAAGTAAAAAGTTCAATGTTTAAAGACAGGTTGTCACTACAAGCAATAGCACAAATAAGCACTCATTTTGGCAGAGGACAAAGAAGTGCACAAGTGTCGTAGTTTTTTAAATAATGAAAAAATACAGACCTTTGTAAGGACATCATCTGAAGCAGAAAAGAAATAATGTGCTAGTGCCGGAGTAAGTCAGCTATGCTGAAATTATTCTGGTTTTATACTGGTGCCAATGAGAATACAGCTTCCCAGTTTTAAAATGGTCTAACTACTGAGACAGATCTTGCCATTATTTCATGCAAAAGGCAGTAATTCTCATCAGTCCCAGTGGGATCTCTTCTTAAGAGCCAGGTCTCAATCCTGCTCATTTGTTTTTAAGAAATAAATGTCTTTCAGTAAGCGTACTTTTCACTAATAGTAAATTCAGTCTGCTGAGCTTCTGAGCAGCTATTTAAATCTGGAGACTTAAGAGATTAGTAGGGGAATGCTTATTAATAGTCAAGACATTAAGTCTCACTTTAAAGATTTTCTACAGCGACTGTGTTCTCATGATAAAGAGGCATCAGGTCACCTGCTTCATTAAGCCCTAGTATTTGTTTATGTGATTCATTAAGGCAGAACACAAAATGCAGTGATCTGTCTGCTTCCAAAACTCCCCATGGAATTATTACAGCTCTTTTCAGCATCCCACAAATTGTGGCTTTACTTTAAGAGCTGCAGAACATCTGAAACAACCCATTAGAAACATTCCCAGGGAATGTTTTCCCACTGGGAAATGTGAACCTGTCAAAAGAAAAATGTATCATGGAAATATGTCAAGTTTGATATAACATTATATTGAAAAATCTGAATAGAACACATCCATAGAAATATTCTCTCATCACTCTTTCAGGAGCTGTAGGGTTTGTTTTCCATTTTTAAACAGCTTTTTGTTTTACTTTATTTCCCATGAAACAAAGAAAGCAGAAGCCATAATGAAATATTTTTAATGCCCCCAAACAAACAGCATTCAGTGTTATTCGTGATTTCATTTCACGGGGAAATTTGTTTTCCTATTATCCATTTTAAATTGAATTTTGTTTTCACTTGTCAGAATTTCAAGTGAAAAAGAAAATCTATTTCCTTTTTCCGTTTTAATTAAGCCACGTGTTTCCCAAAGATTTAATTAAACTCCTTCAAGCATTATTTAATTGGATAAAAACAGGTACCATGAAGTTGTGGTAGGAATATAGGGCCAGAAAGAAGCAGAAAAAAAAAAAAGAAAAATAGTTTAAATGCAGATGACAGCATTCCCTCCATGAACTGTGCCTTTAGGTCCACATCCTTCCAAATCATTTTCCCACGTGGATTTTATCCATAAGTGCACCACTGTGTAATTGCCATGGATTTTCGGATTTCCTGTGCATCTCTATGGCTTGGCGGCATAGTTTACTGGAGGCAGGAACTGCTTACACTACGCCGAGTTCCTTGGATGAGACAACTCCTTACCTGCAACTCAATAGCTACAGTTGAGGTCAAAAATAAGACTGATTTAGGAGCAGAGTGTTTGTGCTTGTGGACCACATGACATTACCGTGGTGTAAAATTCCAGATCTTTTCCTGCTTGCGCTCCCAGAAGCATTGAGGACTCAGTGTGCTCAGTGCGTAGCTGTGGCAAGAGATTCTTATCTAAGGAAAGGGGCAGACAAATCAGATTCTCCTTCCCCCTTATACTGGCAAGAACAGATAGAAGTCTATTTCCCCATAACGATACATTCCGAGAAATGGAAAGGAAAATGTAGAAAACACAGAAATATATAGAATTAATAAGGAATGTTGGAATACATATTGAAATAGAAGGGAAAAATTCATAGAAGAAAAAGTTATTAAGGGTTTTAAAATGCAAAGGCCGTCTGGCCTGGGAATCTGGCTGACAGCACAAACGTCTTCATGGACATCAACACTTTAATCTTAGCAGCCATGGACTGCTATCAGGGCTCACTCCAGTGCAATAATCAGCATAAACTTAGGTTGATTTTAGCAATGAAGGAAGAAGCCATTACTAATCTCTGTGTAGTTTGGCATATTTTACTTCGTCTGAGACTATTTTGTTTTACCCTTGGGTCTGCCATTGTTATCTCCTGAAGTAATGTGTGCTCTCCTTTCTGTGGGAAGCTCTGGATGACAGTCATGGAAACTCATTGTGTCACAGGCCATATCCCTCTCAAATTGGAGCTATGATGGGTCAACTAAAAAGGCTAATTTATCTGAGTGGAACATCCTACTAACACAACTATATTGTTTCCATGTCCAGAATTAGCATGGTTGAGACTAGACTGAATATCTCAGCTTTGGCAGCACATTGCAGAACGTACATATTTCCCAGGAGACATATCCATAATCTATCTGCTTTGGAGACAGATGCTGTCAGCTATCACAATAGTATGTTATTGCTTTCCATATATGATCAAGAGCAACAGCAGTATTGTACAGATTTTCTGGCATTTCTCCTTCTTAGGTTCAGAATGTATTTAAGGCTACAATGGTTTTTGGCTCAGTTATTTTGTTTTGTGGTGGTGAGAGAAAGTGTGGAAGAATTTCAAAACTGGAAGAGATCTTCTCCAAGATTGAGGTGTTGAAACCTTTCCTGAAGAAAACCAGGAAATTATCCTGCTTGAACATCTTGAGCAGATTGTTCCGTAGACAGATATCAGTGGAAAATAGGAATTTGTCCTAGTCTTTTACATACCTTGTTTTGAGAGCCACTGACTTGAGGAAGCTCTGGGGACACAAGCAGTCATGTTCTGTACTAGCTGGTGTCCAGGTAATAATAAGTGAGTCACTGTAGCGTAGCCTGAATGGGATAAATGCACGGATTGCAGAGGCTTATCAGGAGCAAAAGATGGCAATCCTCAGAGAGAATGAAGAACCACAATAAGGAAAGCTGGATCATCTCAGACTGAGTCGTCAAACTATGCTGGAAAGCTTCATACCACCTTCATACCACCTTCGTGAATAAGGCCTGTTATGCTTTTCAGGGACACAGTTTCTTGTTTGACTCTTTTGTTCTAGCTTTTCAGCAGCATCAAACTGGATTTCTCAGGCCTCATCTTCTTCCTTCCTGCCCTTCAAGCAAGAGCAAAGTGACCTTAAGGAGGCATTACCTAACTCAGTTACTCTCTGATGTGATATTGTTCTGATCAACTGCAGGTGTCTGAGCTTGTTGACTCCATTCCCTTTAAAATCAGTGGACAGGAACAGGCTGCTGGGGTCCTGGGAGCACTAATGGGCTTTATCAAACCTGGCCAACCTCTCCTGAGGTCTCTATGGACACTCCCTACTCATGGGCTCCATTTAAGTGCTGTCGTGGTCCTTCATCCTTGTTGTAGGAATATTGAGTTATGTTGTAGGAATATTTGTCTTGTGCTTGGTCATAGCTGTGTCTGGACATGGAAGCCGTTGATCTGGACTCTGATCCACATGCTGACTTCCTACCTTGACCTTGGACCTACCTTGTCACCATGTGTAGCAATCACAGGACTATGTCTGACCCTGGTTATTATTGCTAGACCTGATCCTGACCTGCCAATGACTTCCCGGCTTGACCTTCAAGTTGTCTCATCACCATGAACTTTCCTGATGATTTTGACTTTTGGCTGAACCTGGGTGACACCTCTGGATCTGCCTCGTGTTTGGGGCACTGTGGGGCAGGGTCTTGGCCAGTGAGGTCCTAGCTCTGCTGATTAGACTTTATCACTCTTAGTCCCTGGCTCCCAGCATCTCAGGGAGCAACTGGCCTTTGCTGCTCCCTGAAAATGGCATTTTATAGCTCGTGCTGTTGCATGACAGCCGTCTACTACAACCTGGAACAGCACCAGCTCTTTACAAAGGCTGCCAAACTCCCACAAGTTCAAATTGGTGAGCAATTTTTCAGTACTTAAGATGTAGTGTTGAAAAGCTCATAGCACCAAAGCCCTAAGGCAACCAATCCCACCACAGACAAAACCTCACCTGAAAGGAGAGAGAGATAGAGAGACCTTTATAAAGGAAGGGAACAAAAATTATCCTGTGTCACTGGATAGCAGTGAGAACAAAATTGTGGAAAAGGTTAAAAAGAAACATATATTCAAATGAGAAATTAGAACATCCTCTGTGAAGTACTTATGGCTATATACTTATAAGCGAAACATTGAATATTTAGGTTTTGATGTTTAAACTAAGCATTATTCTACCAATGGGTTAAAATTAAATTTTAGTGTATAGCTTATTCATTAACAGGGTTTTTTGCCCTCTCCTGCTTCAGCCAGGAGATGGTAAGGGGATGAACCCAGGCTGATCATGTTTGGATATTCTTATATATCCAGCAAATGCAAGAAGTGAGCTTGAGAGGAGACTGTAATGGTTTTATTCCAACAAGCAGTTGTTTATTTCTGTAACTAGATGAATGAAGCTGGGATTGCTTAACGCTTCCTGGAAGAAGAGCTTACAGTCTCTAAGCAGTTAACTTCATGTTCTTTTCCTTCAAAGGTTGAGCTGATGATAGATCTGGAGAACACTTGCCAAATCAGCCCGAACCATGGCAATAGTATTTCCCAGATTAAATCCCGAAGCATTTAGAGTTTATGGTCAAAAAAGACATTTATATGATCCTCTTGGAAAGACAGTGCACCTGAGAAGCTTTTAGGTGATGTTTTTGAAATGCAAAGTGGTAGAAGTAGTCGGTGTTTACCTGTGTTTGATGCTTTTTGCTCACCCCAATTGATTTAGGGATCTGGTTTACAATTTGGCCCACAAAGCTTAGAACATTGAGCTTAGAACAGCTCAATGAGGTTGCCAGTCCACTCACATGAAGGGGGAGTGAACAGCGAGAGAGCATCAACCACCTTTGCTGCCGCAGAAGATGCTGTATGGGACCATGATTTCTGCTTAGGTATAACTACCACCCTTCTGAAATACTGATCACAGGGAAGGTTACTGGATACCCAGGAGGTAATGAATAAACTCCAAAAAAAGAAAAGACAGGTTGGGTTTTTTCCTCCTTCTTCCATTGGGCATCATAAATCAGGGTTTGCATTCATTGCTAAAGAGCCTCGGAAAGACTTTCTGAAAAAACTCAAAACATAAAAACTCCACGAAAAACCTGAACCAAACAAAAAATCCCCACTGCCAAGTCTTAATAATTAGGGTTACCTAATCTTGACTGTAATTACTACGATCTGATGAAAGGTCGTCCAAGAACTATTATTGTTAGAAGCAGCAGGCTAAGCCAGCACTGTGCTTTAGCACACTCGTCTGAGCTGCTTCTCGGGCAGTTTCTGGTAAGTAGACAGATCAGAAGGGATTTTTAAAATTGGTGTTGCCAATGTTAAATTTTTAGAGATCATAAGTGCTCCAAAAGCAGGGTTTTGAAGATGCTTATTTACAAATCTTTCTCTGTATTTGTAGGGATGCTCTGGTTTCTTTCCATCACATGTTCAGGGCTCTCTCCACAACCAGTCAGAGCAGAAAGGATTTGGAGGACTCTGTGGGTTTTCTTCACTAAGTCCCTTTCCAATGGCTTCACTGCAAAAGCTGGAGAAATAAGTGAAATGTGATCTGGTAGATACTCACAGTGAAGGGTGTGAGCTGGCAGCACTGAATTGTGGAGTGGCATGAAATTAATGTGCTCTTCCATATTGGTGGGTAGCACAGAATTATCAGAGAATTTATGTAACAAATTCTGAGTCACTGATGGCTTTCTATGGTGTGCCAGCCAGGCAGAGACAGAAAGCTTATTTGATCAGGTTTTCAGAATTTCTAATGGAAATATAATAGCCATGAAAATTTGAGGAGGCATAAGGCCATCTTTTCATCCAGGACATTTGTGCATTGACTTGACGCTGCTCTTCTATCCCCAAAACCCTTTCTAGCCCAGTGTACTGTGTCACCCCTCCACTGTCTCTCCATTTCACACATTCACAAATACATCATTAATGCAATCTTTCTACTTATCCAGAACAGATATGGATGCTTCCCGTTTAAAACTGCAGCACAAACTCATGTTTCATAAGACAACTCTCCTTTAAAAATAGCAGTGTGTGTTTGGGAACACTGCCTGCCTGTGCCTGCCATAGGATACTCACCACTGCATGTCTCTATTGTGTCAGCAGGAGGCTTTTGACCCTGGAGGTGGAGCCAGACTTTCAAATTCTTCCCTGAAATCCCAGCAGCTGCAGGACCCTCATGGTGCGTGCTTTAGCCGATTTATTTTTAGAAAGACTGCTTTAAGTAGTCTAAGTCTGTACTCATTTGCCAAGGAGTAACTCAAGGTAAATTCTGCTAAGTAAAGGAGGCTGAAGAGACTAAACCAGTCTGTGCAACAGCAGATCCAGGCATTGCAGCTCCTTTCCAGCTCACGCCAATGCCATGCTTTAATTTCTTGGTGTAAGAGAAACTAAAGGGGGTAAGGATGCTGCACTGAAGGTCAGACCTTTTGCATTGGCTTCACCAGGAGTAAAGTCAGGTAGTTTCCATCTGAACATCAGGAAAAAACCCAAAGACAAGGGATGAGTTCTCTGAGAAACTGAGGCAAAGCAGGGAATAGTCAGAATGGTTCAAGAATGCCGCTCTGCCCCAGATGTTTCTTAAGTTCCTTTTACAAGAAAACCACTGTGGTTGGACACCTTGACAGGCCTTGAAGTCAGTGGTTTTTTTTCTTTATTTTTTATTGTATTTTTATTTTATATTTTTATTGTCTTTCCCCTCATTATTTAAGGCAAATCCTAGAAACAATCCAAGGAAATATTCCTCTGCCTTCCCTAGCCATGAGAAACTCAGACATCTATACCCACAAATCCTCTGGGCTCTGAACCCTATTTTTTGTGGCGGTACTTAGCTACAGCCAGAAGTGCTTGAATCAAGAAGACAAAGCGCTTCTGACATGTTCTTTTTTGTCAGCATTTCCTACTGGTCAGCGACTGGTGCCCAAGTCATCATGGGAAGTTTGAATAATCTCAACGTCCCAACACTTGTCCCAACCTTAGATCTGTCCCCTTGTCACTTAATTATGCTGCGTACCAGTAGACTAATCTTTTTAACTAAATAATCTTCCCAATCCTATTGATTAAAAACCAGGTGTGATATATTTCTATAGTTTCTTTCATAGTTTTGTAACAATCCTTCAACTCTAAATTAAGGCAGATTAAATCTGTATATTTGCTTATACTTGCTAAACCACAAATTTTACTGTCAGTTCTGAATGCTCAGTGTAAAAGTCTAATCAAGCCTGATATTTTCACAAGACACTCCACACAAGATTCTTGGAAAAGTGCTCCTCAATCCAGTGGATTACTGAATTAATTGTCAGTAGTAATGCCATTGCTGTGTATAGATGAGAAAAAGGAAAGCAAAACAGCTCACTGACTTGGAATCGAGACAGTCCCTCGAGGATATTAATGTCACCAAGTCCATAAAGGGATTATATAGTTCAATAAAAATAGAAACAAAGTCAATGCCTTGTTTAAAAAGACAAAGAAGGTCAACCATAACTTGATCTGGGCAATTCAGGGGAAGAGAGCACAAAGGGAATTGTAACACATTCCTCAATCTTAAATGAGGAATAATCTTAAATGAGTAATTTATTCTCCTGTTTTTGTTTGTAAGTTGCCCTTGCCCAACAGTTATGACTCCTTTCCCTTCCCTTCCTCTCTCCCTCACCCTTCCCCTCGTGAAATTCCTATCAAAACACTTCAAGATGTAACCACGCTCTCTATGCTGCTCACAAGCAGTTTATTGCCAGAATCAATATGAGACCCTGAAGAATCAGCTTGTTTGGACAGGTTGCTGTAGGTTTCTGTGTCCTGCTTGGAAGAGGATAACTCTTCAGATGAGTTACCCTTGTATTGAAAAGAGCCATGTTCACAAACCTGAAAGGAGCAATTAGCAGTACACAGTATCTTCTGGGTAAGCTTTTATGCTTCTAAGAACTAGGTTTAATTGAAGAACAAGCAGTTCTTTTCTCCTCCAAGCCACTGGAGCCTGATGAAGGGGGAGGAGGTTTTTTTGTGTGTTGTTTTATGCCAGTTGTTGTGTAAGGCCTCCTGTCAGCTGTGTTTACTTGGCTAATACCAGTCATTAATTTTTTTCTAATTTTATTTTATTAGTTGGGATTGTTTTGCAATATTCATTAACAAATGAGCTGTTCCAGCCCTTCTTACAGTTAGTAACACTGCTATAGACATCAGCAGACACAAAAAAAAAAAAAGACCTGTTCAGTCACCTATACGTAACTCTCCAATACAGCGCTGGGTTACAAGAGCCCCAGAGATGGAGTGATGTGACTAAGATGGTCTCCACACTGGCTGTAGCGTCGAGAGAGTAACCAGCAGCTAGTGGGACGACTCCACAAGTGCTGAGCTGCACTGGGTGAAGGATTTGAAGCAGCAGTGACCGCAAGCTGTCGACACCAGGCATGGGATTTTGCTCTTCTGTAGCCAGTCCTTCTCCTGCCCCACATGCTTTTCTGGAGGGTAAATGTTTGCCCATAACAATCCCCTGAGCAGATGCAGCTCCTCTCCTCCTGTGGTTTTCCTAACATCCAGAAAGGCAGGAACACTATGTAATTTACAGAGCTGGTAATTTTTGTCGGTGTTGGACAGGCCAGAGTGCCTGATAATCAAACCCGACCATTGTTCAAGCAGTAATATTGCAGCGCATCTCCTCACAAAGTTCCTTTCAGGGTTTTTCAGGTACCAACAGGGTCCTACAGTGATAATATGACAGCATCAGCTTGTTCATATGTAACTGCCTGTGGCATTCTGACTCTGCTTCCTCCCAGAGAGCTTTCTTATATTGTGCGTATGCATTTCTGAAACCAGGATGTTGTTTTCTGTGTATTGAGTCTTTATATTTCTAAGAACTGTGACTGACTGGGAGAAGAGCTCTCATTTCTCTCTTGCTGCAAGCCTGTTGAGATACACACATACCCTCACAATGCTCTCTCCTGGGCAATGGTACAGCTGTTCTTTTATTCCTTATAATTGTTTTATTATTGTTATTCAGCCAACATGAAAACTGTGTAATTGAAAATAAGCAGAAAGCTAAAGCAGGTAGTGTCTAGAGGACAGCGAATGGATTGGAGAAAAAAGCATTATTATACTAAATTGTTCTTAGATGGTACTGACTGATTAAAGACTAAATCTCACACCAGCACCCCTCGGTGATACAGGAGTCTGAGTGCAAGTCCCTGGTCTAAATCTAACAGGAGATTTTGAACTGCAGTCCCAAAATTCCTGGAAAAAACAGTGAACAATTTCTGATTTAGGCAGACCCTTCCTTGAGCAGACATTAAGGCCCTGTTGAAATGCTATGCTCATTTCCATAAAAAAAAGCTGATGCTTTTCCAGGGAAGAAAAATGCCAGGAATTTTTGATCAGACCTTCTTAGGATCCCATTAGCCTCTATAAGAGAAATCTCTTCTGTATAACTTTACTTGATCGAATTTATTTATTGGTGTCAGATAACAAATGAGAAAGGTTCTGATATGATTTGGTCCCATATGTAAGCATTAGAGAAGCTGCAGCACAAACTAGAGTTCTGCGAATATATATGTAAATGTATCAGAAATTGCTTGTTTCCTGCAGTCAAGAGGTAATTTGCATATGCAGTCCATCACTCTCTCCTCAGTGAACTTTCTACTGACAGGT
Organism: Gallinago undulata; assembly: GCA_026546715.1. Lineage (NCBI taxonomy): Eukaryota > Metazoa > Chordata > Aves > Charadriiformes > Scolopacidae > Gallinago > Gallinago undulata. The sequence continues at coordinate 4,040,572 of JAOTQQ010000012.1, read as the reverse complement.
TAACGAAACTTCTGGGACACCATGAAATCCAGGATGAAGACAGTAATATGTATTCATGAGGCTGACGGCGTCTGGGATGGCTGTGGTGCAGAGAGGTATGCGGTGTGATGCCACGGTCCTGGGCACTACCAAAGAACCCAAAGGCATTTACTCACCCATAACAAAAATAAACAAGAGGCCATATGAAAAAATCTAATCTATTATACAGCCTAACGTCTTGTGTACTCATCCACCAGGTGCAGAGCTGCAGAAAGGGTCCACCTCACACGCTCCAACTCATGCTGAGCAGAGTGACTGTAAAGATCTGTACGTTCTCCAGACCCCACAGGGGTTGTTTTCTTCCCTGTTCATCATTTTGAAAAGTGGATGTAGGAGACAGCTGGCTCAAATTCCACACCCACCCACAACAGTAGCATTTTGCTGCCTCGGTGTCAACAGCTGACAAGCCTAAATGGTGAAGTGCTTCAGGAACAGTGAAAAAGCTGAGCCTTCTATGCTGAGAAAAGCCATCATTCCACTGCAGGAATGATGCGTAAGCCAAAGGTTAGAACTATTTTATATGGTGTGACTGACTAGAATATAAATCAAGTTTTTTAAGCAATACCAAAAATACAGTAGATTTGTTAATACGAAGGATCTTTAAACAACAGAGCAGACTGAGTATGAATACTTTTGATTTTTGGTCATTTAAACTATGAATATCCAAGATATGTTCAGCAAATATTTGCCCCTGGTTTTAAATAAACCTCGGTTTATCCTGATATTCCTGCCATGTTTGCTTTGCGCAACAGTCCAGAGAAAGAATTTATTTGTCAGATCACATCTGTGAGTGATTCTTGGTCTGTACTTTCTTTACAAGCATCAATTACGTAGGTTTGAACACAGGGATTCAAAGTTCAGGATGTGTCAGGGAGCCGCTGCACATTTTGGCTCCTTGCATAGGGAACAGAGCTATTAGAATTGCATTTCCTCAGAGAATAATTATGTTTACAAATTTCAAATAAGCCCTCTGCAAATACTCTTGAGTACTAGCCTAAATTGCTTTGTTCCCACATGCACAGTGGATGATTTTATCTCCCTCTCTGACACTGGGCTGCCCAATTAGCCCCTCCTTTTTCACAGCTACACTACATTTCTTCACCACCTTCTTGTAGGAGCTATTTGCGGAAGGAAGAAATAGTTTATTACATGGCATCTTCCTGAAGAGACAGAATATATAGAAAATATTTCATGTCAATAATTCAGACTGTTCAGCTTAAGGTGAACCAAATTCCAACTCACTCCACAAGCAAAACTTGCCACAAACTTCAGTGCAATCTGGGAGACCTTATCGCTCTCTACTACTACCTGAAAGGAGGGTGTAGAGAGGTGGGGGTCAGTCTCTTCTCCCAAGTCACAGGCCATAAGATGATAAGGAAATGGCCTCACGTTGCACCAGGGGAGGTTCACATTGGATATTAGGAAACATTTTGACAATGAAAAGGTTATTAAGCATTGGAATAGGCTGCCCAGAGAGGTGGTTGAGGCACCATCCCTGGAGGTATTTAAAAGATGGGTAGACACAGTGCTGAGTGACATGGTTTAGTGATGGGGTTTTTATCAGTTTTGTGTTAATGGTTGGATTAAATGATCTTAAATGTCCCTTCCAACCTTGACAGTTCTATGATTCTGTGATTCTAAGCTCAGTGCCACTCCCCAGGCACTCCATGCTTCAAACATGGCCTCGTCACAGCTTCTTTTTCCCTCTGTACATCACTGCCACTGTGGTGAATCTGGGATTTAAATCAGCTTCACTTGGCAAAAATAACTAGAATTGCACTGAAGAAAATGTTGCCTGCTAGAAAGCATTGAGAGGTTTCTCTGTTCACAGGCAGAATAATCAACAAGATCCTTTTGAAGATGTTAATTTGCTAAGGGTAATAGGAACAAGTCTTGAAGAACTGACATAAATCTCAGCTTTCTCTATGGTTTGTGAACATCAGGCAGTAGGATGGACTAGGTAGGAAGATCCCTCAGCTAGATGCCAGAGAGAAGACCATATGTTTTGGATGTCATTTATTACCAAATAAACAGTTTAATGAAAAATTCCAATTGGCCGTGATCTTTCCTTGAGTAGAAGGGTGGAGGAAAAAGCACCCAATATATTTTCTGTTCATGATGCAAAATTGTCTCTTATTACGGTTCTGCCAAGAAACCAGCACTGCTAGACCAGATACTGGCTGTTCCCATCAGGGAAGTCAACCTATACTTCATGCTGCTCTAGGAAGGGTCCTACTCCTCTTGGACTGCATTCGTGGGATCCACTTTTGTGAGAGGATGAAGAAAATGAGCAAAATATCTTCTCCATGTCCCCACCTCGGATGGACAGAGCTGTGGAACATGGCTAATGGGCCTGAGATTCGGTGGTAGAGCACAGGCCTGGGGATGAAAAGGGAGATGACCTTCTGTGACAAGCATCAAAAAGACAAGTCTGGGCAGTGTTGTCCTGTCTTCATCTTTCCTTATTGTCAGACGCCATCTCATCTATATCCAGAAAATGGCAGCGAATCTTCAGCTGCATCAGGACCAACACAAATTCCTGAAAAACTCTACAAATACCCTATAAATAATAGCAGTTCGTTACTGACAGACATTTCCAAGTTCTGACATTTAACTTCTTCTTCATTTGTGAGATGTGTCCTATGGGTACTGTACGGTGCCAGTTTGTTCAGTCAGAATGTCATGTAGTATTATCAACCCAGCACCTTGAAATATATATTGATTATAGCATATAGCTGTATTTATAGACCAAAACTTGGAACAGTACCTTGATAATGAAATCTTTCAGATTGTCTATCCAATCTTTGCTGGGGTATTAACTCTTAGCACAGCAGCATACTGCAGATGTGTTCTCTCTTTTTCTCTTTATTCCCAAGCTTAGATGTCAGACATACAATTAAGATGATTTAAAAAGTGACCATGAGTGGGATTCACGAAGCCAGATACAGATGACCACGGCACTACATTTGAGTTTTTGCCTAGATTTTCTGGGCAGATAATGGGCAGGAATAGGTGCTTGCTGGGTATTATTCATCTTACCCTAAACAGACTTTTAAAACATGACAGGTGACTTATGCCCTAAAGTTTCCCATTTCTCTGCATTGACAAATGAAGCACCAAGTAACATGCTCAGCTGTAGATATCTACAACCTTGCCCATTTTAGCTGTGTGGTAACAGTGTGTGCTTACAGCCCATGGGAAATAGGAAGCAATTTATTTTGGTGCACAGCTGTCAATGAAGGGAGTCGGGAATAATTTGTATTGCCTGCCATTTGCCCCGGGATAAGAGCAAGTGCACGGAAAATTCGGCAGATTTTGATAAACTATTAGGACTTGGGAACTTGATTACATTTGTAAGTCCTCAGAATAGATATAGGAAAGGAATGAGAACAAAGATGACATGCTCTGTATTCTCTTCAACAAAGTTCATACCTCTATGTGAGCTGTGTGAAAGACAACAGAAGTACAGAGTCAGCCAGTAAAAGAACACATTTGCCGCTGGATTTTCTTGTCCAAAATCACACCAACTCTTTCTCTATTTTCTCCTTCTCCAGACAAAAATACCATCCCTCCCCAATAATTCACGACTGAGGAGATATGTTAATATATACTTCAGATAAAAAACAGCCATAGCAGCAGCTCTGTGGGCTGTAGTGGTGCCACGTGAGATTTCATGAGCTGAGAGCTGGCTCCATCGCTGAAGTTGTTGGATCTACAGGAGTGGCCAGCAGTGAGGAACCTGTTAATGTCTCTGTTCTATTCACCAGGTTGTCAGGAAATTGTTTGCAAATTTTCCAGGTGTTTCTTGCAACAACTCTTGATATGCTGAACACTGTCTAGCTGCGTCTTGAATGATGAGTCAAGGATGGAGGTCTGACAACTTCTCTTAGCGACCTATTCCACTGCTACCCCTCCCTGCTCATGGAAACGTCACACTCCATGTCCAGCCTCAAGTGGCCAAACTGCAATTTGTGGTTGTTGCCCTTTGTTGTACTCACTGCCAGTGGGTACAGAAGAGTTTGACTCCCGTATCTCTGCATCTCGCTTCCAGTGTCAGGTCTCTCCCCCTCCTCTTTGCTGCCAGCAACAGTATCTCAAGTTCCTTCCCTGCTCCCCCATCAAAGATGTCTGGCAGGCTGTGGTGTTATTGAAGAAGGTGATCTTGTGCTGACAGAAACCTGCATATGGGGATGCAGCTAATGAATCTCATCACACCCCACGCTGCATGTAAAGGGAAGGGACGTTCCTTACCACCCCTCTGAATGCTGGCAGCCTTGCCACCCCTTGCTGCAGGGATAGATTTCCTTCATGCCTGACTTTTCTGCTAAATTTGAGACTTGGCACAGAGAATACATTAAAGAGAAAGAACTTGTACAGAAGTTTTAATGTAAATTAAGATGTCTGGTCAACCAAGTCTTTCATGCTTCAGCTACCCATTTTTACTGCCAGACCATCTCACCTGGAGCAACCACAGACTTTCAAGTGCATATTTCCCAGGCTTCACAGTCATGACTAGTAGATAGGCTTGACCTGAAACCCACAACATGATTTAATTTGGCTCTTCTGGTCAGTATGTTTACAGAAGGACTCCATGATCCAGATGTTCCTTCTCCTTCCTTCCCAGGAGCCACTGAGCAGGACCAGACCTTCTGCAAACCCTGTTGCCATGGTTTGTTTTACTCTGCTACTCGCAACTCTGACTCCAGCATGAGGATTAGAGACCTGTTTGTCAGGTTAAACAGCAACAATGACATTGGGTTTCCTTGACTGACCCTGACCTTGATGTTAATCAGCTCTGTGTATTCCCACCCCAGTTCCATATGAGGGCTGACATTTCTGTGCAGGTCCTTACTGTGACCAGGTCTGTATTTGTCGAGGCCTCTCTCCCCGAGGACCCAAGTGTCAATTTGGCTGCAAGCCGATCTGCAGGTTTTCTGATCAGCTGGGAACTGTGACAACTCTTGTGTTGGTCAGGAACACCTTTGTCAGCTTGGCTGGAACTATTCCCAAAGTCACGCCGTGCTCAACCTGACAGTCACTGGGCTCCAGTCCTTGATACCCTCCAGCTGTTCCGGGTCCATGTGTCTTGGCTTTAGATGGAACAAAACTCCTTTCTGCTGCTTCCCATCAGTCACGGGTCGAACAGCAGTGCTAACAACATGCCACCAGAGACACGTGGTCAGAATGAAACAGATCTTTCAAGCTGACGCTGTCTGGACCCGTTTGGAGTTATTAATTTCTGTCATGTCTTTATACATCTCCTTTGCTGAGATCAATATTTCAAAGGTCTACCCTAACCCAGGAAATGGCTTCGTGTTTCTCTCCTTCCCCATATGTGCTTTACAAGCCTCCACTGCCAGGAGCTTGTACCAGCGTGACTTCTTGTCAAGACTGAAGGTTACAAGTTCTTCCCTGTCTGCTTTGAAGAGGGACTGAGAGTGAACAAACACATCTTTTCCTGCCTGCTAACCCAGGACTAAGTATTTCTGAGTGAATTCTGGTGCCATGCCAGTGATATTTCTGCTTCATTTGAGAGGTGATCTCTTGATGGAAGTTCTTACCCTGTCCTGCATACACAATTTCTCAGCAAGCTTTAAAGGAACTTTTAATACTGGTTATGTTTCTGAAATGAACATAGATTTTTAAGTGCTGGCATCTCCACAAGGCTAAGTTTATGGAGCATGTAACATTACACTCAACGCTGAATAGGCTTAATTGAATTATCCACACTCTTATGAAGCCACTTATCACCACAAACTGCATGACATGCAAACACAGGTGCATGAATTCTCACAATTCCTCCTGCAACGGGGCAAATTATTATCATCTGTAGCTGCAGATGAAGCATAGGAGAGGAGACAGCATTTTCTGAAGTCTGAGGAATTTTTAGGATCCACTTAGAAAACTTCCTGTGATTTATTCAGGATATTAAAGGACAAGATCTTAAAGCCACTGGCTAATCCAACAGCTTAAGCCAGATCTTCTGTGTCCAATAGCAGGCGCAGAGGTAACCCGTATCTAAAGGGAAGACTGCATGAGGCAGCGTTATGGTATGAATTGCTACAGGTAGACCTCAAGATCACCATTAAATACATACCCAAACTCCTTGAAATTTCTGGGTTTTTTCATGAAAATTGCAGAACAGTTCACTGGGTATTTAGAAAAAAAATAGTCCTGTTCTGTTTTAAAAAGGCTTTATGAAAACCTTGAGAAAAATACCAATAATTATTCTAGAATCATGGAATAATTCATGTCGGAACAGACATTGGGATGTCTCTGAACTGGCTGCAGGAAGAATTTTGAAGTTACAGCAGGTTGCTCATGGCTTTGTCCATTGAAGCTCTGAAAACTCAGAAGAAACCTGTTCTAATGTCTGGCCACCTCACTGTGAAAAATGTTTTCTGTTCCTATAACGATTTGGCTTGACATAGCCAAACCCCTTTTTATGGGTAACTGATAGTGTTCTAGGTACAACAGGAGGTTTTAAACCCATCCATCATTCCAGTTCATATGGAGAAGTCTCAAAAAGCGGGTAAATACAAGTATCTATTCACTCACCCTCCATTATGATACCTCTCTCCCTCTTCCACGTCCCCCTCCTTCTGGACACATACCTAGAACCGAGATAGACAAAATTGTGTTTACATCGTAATTTTAACCGAGTTTAAATCTTTTTTGACTTTCCGGTTTATTTCTGTTAATTTTCCACCTGTCAGCTTGTGGATCATTTTCCATGTTCCCACTGTTCCTCATTCAAAGCAGGTAATCAGTCCCAGCTCTCCTGTCCTGAGCTGATAGATACGGCAGAGTCTCTGACCACAGTCCTCCATCCCTCCCCTGAAAATTATCTCCACCCTGATATATGACGTAACTGCCACTCAAATGTCAATAATGCTTGCAGAACACAACATCTTCAGAAATATATATAGAATCATAGAATGGTTTGGATTGGAAGGGACCTTGACATGTCTTGGAACAACCTTTGGTTATTACTTAGTTCTTCTTCAGACTTTTGGTGGCCTTTCTCCACTTTGTGTCTTGTGTGGAAGCCTCTCTCTACCATGGTTACTGTAACCACTGATCTCAGAGAGTCAAGATCCCAGCACATGCAACCACGGGAATGCCCTGGTGCCCTCCACCAAGGGTTTGCTCTTGATTGAACCTCACTTCTGCTCCAGACATAATCTGGTGCCCTTATGGTGTCTGCATAGATAAACGTCCTTACTTCAATTTGTCTGGGGCATTTTGTAGCCTCTTTGTTCCTGCCCTTACAAAATAAAAAAGCTAATTAAACACTAGGAAATTAACATATACCACCTCCAGCCACTGAAATCCATATTAACAGGTCCATCAAAAGTTCAACCTCTTATTAGATGTGACCAGACAAGACAATCTCCATGTATCTTACATATAGCAGAAATAAAAATGGAAGATAAATGAATATTGAAGCAAATTGCTCTGCAACAATGAAAGGAGAGAGACCCAAACCATTCTCTGCCGTTATAGAGAGCATACAATGGAGTAAGGAAGACTTTTGTTTTCTTTAATGTCACATCCCAGATCTCTGTTTTCTCTTTTTAAAAGGTTTCTTTTTCCAGTTTCTCTTTTATTATATGAATATAGAAAGGAGAATTCAAAATACTTCTGGTGTTTGTATTATGCTCTCTTTAGAAGAAAAGTACAGGCAAGATTATCTAAAGATGCAAAGAAAATGCATCAAAGAAAAATAACTTCTTTTTTAAAAGTGGTCTTACCTTGGTCAAATGGGATGACAAAGCCAAAGCCAGTGTTTTCAAATACTAATTTTCTATTAATGATGTCTTAGTAAATTAAAAATGTGTAGAAATTGTTTTAAGTAAATAATTAGTTTCTCCCTAATATTCACCTTAGGTTATACTTCCAATGGTGTCAGAGATGCCCGAGTTAGCTTAAAACATGCTAATTTGAGGTCCTGGGTTGCCCATTTTATCTACTTCTCAGCAACACGTGCCCATTCAGTGCCTCAGCTTTGTTTCAGGTTCAAGTTCTGGAGAATAACAGATGTATAAACAATTAATAATTAAATTGCCATTCAGCTTGACAAAACCCTGTTGTCTGAGAAACTGCATTGTGAAGATGAGGTGAACATACCGTACAGGAGCTGGAATAATCCTTCGGCAAGCGACCATGATCAAGTTCTAAATTAGAGCTTATGAAATTAAACCCATTCCCACTGGATTAATTTAAATACCAGACCTTTTAAAAGGCGATGTCAGTACTGCTCTCTCTGTGCTCTTGCAATTACATATTGCAATATGTTGCAATTGTTGTATGTTGCAATAACCTTTACTGAAAGTCATGTCAGGTGTGAGAGCTAATAAAGTTTCCAGATTCTACCCTGTTCTTGCAGGAATATCCCAAATAAGACTTAATTTCCTTGTACTTGCATCATGTGTACTGTACATTCCATCTAAAAAGTCATCTCTCTCTGCTTGTCTTGGGCTTAGTTTCTATCTATCTCAGATGAGAGGACACCTACTCTACTTTTCAGTCTCCTGATGGAATTTCTACTTTTGTACATCTTCTTCTCCAGATTTACTTTATTTAAATGCAACCTAATGGGTACAAAGATAATCAGATTCTGAGTGCTGATCGCATCCACCTACCTGAAGTCCCCGCTGTTCTGCTTTGCAGGATTTATGTCCGTCTCTGCTTCTTATCATAGAATCACAGAATGGGTTCATTTCTTTTTAAGGTGGAGACACCTGCCAGGAACAAGGAATTGATATACCATTAGGTACTCAAAATGCCCTCTGCTGATAAAATAGGTTACATGGTCCTTAGACAAGCTGAAATTTTCACAAGGAAAGCCACATGGACACTTGATAATGTTGTTTTATGTAGGGTTCCCCCCGCTGTACACCTCTCACCCCGCTATACCAAAACAAAGTCATGGAAACTTCCCTCACAAATCAGATTTTTCCACCCAGTAAGTATTAAGATTTCAACACCACACTCAGGAGGCTGGAAACAGGACCCACTCCCACAAACTCCTTTCACAATGACATTTCTGTGCAAAGCGTGCCCCGTCTGTCACAGTGAACAGGAAGGGCAACGTAACGTGGTTTTTCTGAGATCCGTAGGTGCGAAAAGATGGTCAGAGACAGCTGTTGGCTTTGGCACCGTTTCCTTGGAGCCATTCACATCCCACTTGCCTGAGCCCACTTGCATTCACATCCCACTTGCCCTGAGCCAACAGCAGCCTGCTTGGCTCCAGCTTCTACATCCAGCTCAGGGCTGGAGCTGGTGCAGACTGAAAAGCACGTCCTGATTAACCATCTTCAGGGACAGGATTGCCCTCTGGGGCCTTGGGGAGAAAATCAAGCACTTGCTCTAAGCAAGCAAAGTTAAACGGTCTGTTTATTTTTCCTCAAGGTTGTAGTACTTAGGATTCTTTTGCTATATTTTTCATTCTTTGGAAGATTGTCCCCTCTGCTGTAGGAGTGTAAGCCATCAGTCTTTCCTAGACCATGCAGCTTTGCTCTCCATGAGCACCAGACAGTCTCTCAATGAAGACCTTTGCCGTGTCCCATTTCCTGACACGCTGCACTGCTCTTCTCCAGATTTCCACACCTTTTACAAACCAGCTCTGATGCACAACAGAGCATTTCAGAGAACATCTCCATTTAGTCCCTGAAGTCAGGGCAGCCCGATAACAGAACACACTGCTTTGATGCAGGGCTAGAGAGGAATCACCTGCCCTCAACTCCAGGATACTCCAGGAATGACCAAGAGGCACAGTGTTCTCTGGAGCTGAGCAATAAACAGAGGCTGGCGAAGGCAAGAGAGTCAGCTGGAAGATTATGGTGTCTGTGTAACACAAATACTCCCCGGTGAAATACTTTCTCCCTAAGCAAAGACAGGTCTACGGGCATAAAAGAATTCCCTGTCCCACCCCCTGTGAGAACAGGAGGTTACTGAACGTTAAACACTCACCTGCAGTTTAATGCTGATAGGCAGAGTGATGCTGCTCACTTGAAAACCCAGGTCTTTTCATTGAACATGCCAGGTGTGATCATTGCTTTGCTGTGTGGTAATTACTAGGGACATAAAGCACTTTTCTCATTAAAGCTCCTTTTGCAGTTACATTTATCTGCTGCCTTCTGACTCTCAAGTTTTGTTTCTCTTTTGAAGCACCAATACTGTCACCTGGACAAACTAGGAAGCCAGAATCTTTCTTCTCTTGGTTTCACTTCCTAATGAGACCATCTGCAAAATGCACTTAACAGTGAGCTTCAGTGAAATTAGAATAGCCCTTCAAAATCTCAGATCTTTGCTTGTGACTCAGAAATACACTAGTACCAATTAAAGAAGTAGCAGGAAAGAAGGAAGAAAATCCCCTGTTGTTTCTTTTTCTCATCTGCATCTTCCCTGGGCTTCACAGGCTTTACAGATGTTTGTTTCTAGCAAGTAAATTAAAAGAACCGGGAAGCCTGGTCCATTTTTAAGTCTCCATTTTTAACACACACAACATTTATCTCTACCTCTGCCACGAGGCAGAGATTCCAGCCCAGAACTCACCAACTGCAACAGTTTGCTTGAATATGACCTGGCCCGAGCCCTTAAATACCTATCTGTAGTCTTTAAACAAAATCCTCTCAAACCTTTAAAGCCAGAGCAGATTCTTCCACAGCATTAAAAACAAAACCCAAGGATAAAAAGTGCATTATAGTGAAGACTTGCTTCCTGCAGCCTGGCATTCCTTACCTCATTGCTACTCATACTCCAGGAGGGCTGGCGGGCTGTGAGGAGGGATCGGAGCCTTTCTCAAGAGCACTGCAGGAATTTTAGAAGAGGCAGCACAGGGTCACAGTTCTGATAGAAGACAGGCAAAGCACACAGCAATGGAGCCATGCAAAGGGTGAGGAAACATTCCCAATGAATAAGAGATTCAGCTCATGCATGTAGGGCTGGAGTGTCCAAGTCTCTCAAGGTTCTGAAAGAGTTTTCCTCCAGCACCGCTACTCCACATGGACCTATGGCCCTGTCCTCATTTCTGTTTTTTTTTTGTCTTTATTTTTAAGCAGAAGCAGATATTTATAAAAGGAAGAGGAAAGAAAAGAAATCGTTCCTGGAGAGGTGTACATTTTGTCACAGACTTGCAGCCCAGTGTGAAAGCATCTTAGCAGCAGACACTGTGCGTGTAACTGGGGATCTAGAGCAGCAATGACGTTCTCAGGTCTAGGACTGAGCTCAAACTTCTCCCCAAGTGCAGGGCCAACTTGAATTTCTCCTAGTCATGACACTGACATGGAAAAAACTGCATGAAACAACAGGCATTTTTCAGGAAGTCTCCTATTTGTGATTTGCAGCTATCTTGGTTTCAAACACGTGGGGGAAAAACACACTTTGCCTTTGAATCTGAGTCTTCCCCTTTACATTATTTACCAGAGAACTGGAGTGAAGATCACAAAGCAACCAGGAGTTGCCTTGAACCTCGGATGATCTGTTGAGCAGATATGACCCTCAGGTTGGTGTCTCAAACTCTAGAAAGCATTTCGCATATAAAAGATGCGTAACCATCATAAATCCAATATAGTAGAGCACTTACAGAAGTGCTCAAAACCTTTGTTGAATCGGAAATAATAACCTGAATCTATACATACAATAGTCTGCCTACACTGGTGTAACAAAGAAATGGATCCTGCCTCATTGTATGGAATTTGGACGTACCCAGCAGTCAGTAAAGCTTAATTTATGATAAGAAACTGAAAAATATGACAGAAAAGCTCAGTAACGCTCTGTGAAATAATAACTGGTTTGGCTTCATTTAAAAAAAAAAAAAAAAAAAAAAAAAAAGAGCAAACCATAGCGGTATTAAATTCTTCATTTTAAAGACCCATACCCAGACAGCAAAGAGCATTAGCTTTAAGGAATGAAATTAGACAGAGACAGCCAGATAAATATCTGCCTGTCTAATTCCTTAAACTGTGCCTGCCTCCAAATCTCAAAACGATCCTTAAAAATTGCAAATGGATATTCAGAGTTCAGAAACAGTAATTTTACTTTCAGATGGCTGACAGCGGGGAGTTGTTTCAAGTTTGTTGTTCGTATCTTTCTTTGGATCAAACAAGCTGTGGCAAACAGTTTTGGGAGGATAGAATGAGTCAAAATCTAGGAAACAATCCAGTGATACCTGGTGACGTTTCTGAATCTCCTCCCAGTACTGATGAGCAGCAGAAGACAAGGCATTAGTTGTTGATGGTTCTAGGAAATTGAAAGATGATGGATTTTAATCTGAAAGGAGACCATTGGGTGACGGCAGTTGGAGAATGTGAGACTGGAGAATGAAATCAGGAAAAGAGCAACCTCTCTGGTATATGAAACAGATTTCCAAGAGCAAGATGACTCCTTTTTTGATAAATATATACAATACAGATCCCTCCAGTAGCTGGCCTTAGGCACTGCCCACCCAGGAGCTGCCTTTGGACCCTCTCATCTCCAGTTGCTTCATGCTCAGACACATACATGTGCAGAGTTCTCTCAGCAGACCCCTAGACCTCCATGGTCTCTCCAGTAGCTGGCCCAGACTTAGGGCCACCCCAATACCCAGCTCCCAAGCCCCATGTCCCTCTCACCACCTGCTCTGGCTTGTGTCCGCCAGCGATCTCACACCAACACACACACACAACACCAACACACCACCTTCCCTTTTCCCTCCTTTAATTCCTCCCCTATACATTGCATGAGAAGCTGCTTGTCCTTACAAGCTCACAGGGTGGGTACTTTCCTGGGACACCCCTGGGACCAGCAGGGTCCAGGGATTGTTTCTCTGTGTTAAGTTATTGGGGTCTGTCACTCCCACAATGTGTCTCTGTGCTCCTCTGTGTGCAGGGAAAAAACATTAATCACATAACCTAATGAGGCACCTTAAAAGTCATGGGCTCCTCGTTTGCCCTCAGTTATTAAAATATAGCCCTGGCTCTTCAGCTTTGTGAGGTTTTTCACCATCACTGTTTCTCCACGTCTCCCCCTCCCATTTCACCAACTGCCAGAGAAACACATTAAACCCAATTCAATTTCACATCGAGACTTCCATTCTTGAGATATCTCTACTACAGACTTTGACTGAATTGCCTGAAAGCTGCTTCAAAAAAAAACCAAACAAACCAAAACAAATAAAAGCTCTCAGCTACCAAACACCTCATCCCTCCTGCTCTCAGAATAATAACATTTTCCATGTGTTCTCCTTGGCCTGCACACAAACACCACACAGCTATTAAATTCCTTCATGTTGTCCTCCATGTTTACAGAAAGCTTCACTTCTGATGAGGCTTTAAATTAGCTTATTCCTCAGCATGTGTGTGTTTGTTGACTTGTCTTTTACACGCATTAGAAATTCTCCTCAATTGCTCCCTGGAGAAACAGTCACCTCCTGATTGTCATCGTAGTGATTCCTTCTTACTGAACTGCATCCCCCCTTGGCCCAAAATAACCACTTCTTCTTGCACAGGCTGTTGCCAGTGGGAAGAGGCTGGGAAATGTATAATTAATGCAGCTGTCTCACTTCCCACCTAGAAAGACATGATGATGTTGTTGCTTCCTAAAATCCTTTCTGGTGGAGGCTGGGAATATGGAAACAAGCAAATAAAGGGGATGGCCGAGGCAACATGCAGAAGGGGCTGGGGGTGACCATGACACAGTACCTGAGCTGTGAGGGTCAGACACGATCAAAGCCAAATTTCCAAGGAAATCCTTGACTCTTTCTTCCTGAAGGAAGGCAGCTCTTGAAATGATCTTCGGAGAAAAAAAAAAAAAGACAGAGCATCTTCAACTTGCAGAATATGGGACTGAGTATAAACTTTGGGTAAAATAACTTCTGAGCAAGCTTTAAGCACTGCTGTATGTTCTGCCTTGTTTTTTTACCTACTGACTAGCAACCTGGTGACATATTTTTAAAAGTTCAGCAGTGTAGGACAGCTTATGGCATTTCAAGAGCAGAAGAGACACAGCCATGTAAGCATCCATTTAGCTAAATTCTCACTAGACACTTTCTGTCCCTGAGCCTCAAAGCGATTCTAAAATAACCCAAGCAGGAATCAGTGGATGAGGGAATGAAAACCAATTCTATTTTTAAATTGATAATTGAAATAAGACACCTCAGGTGGTTTGAAGTGGTTTGATATAAAACCCTTCATGCTGCTTCCCCCCAGCTCCCTCACCAACTACCAAAGAGATGAACTTGGGGCAACACAGTGTAACCCCCAGGCTGTCTTTGGATCAAACAGCTGGACTGTTAAGGGGAGGTATAAATATAAATAAACTGACTGCTAGGACTCACGGTGATTCTGCTTCAGCTCTTGAACCTTATCTTGCCTGGTTCCTGGCAAATTCTTTGTTAAAAATTGGGACTCAGCATCTGCCACCACAGACAAGTCCTTCTTGCAGCTGAAGGGAAGCTGAGATAGAGCGAGGCTGGTGGAGGGGAGGAGGAGGAGAGGAGTATCCCCTTGCTGGTGGGCAAAAACTGTGTCAAATTAGCATTTCCTTTACCATTCTATGTTGCATTCACCGCTGCACATCCAAGATATATGGGGATTGCTGTGCGTTGACTCTGTGCCCATGCATACAGATATATATTATCACGGTAGATTTGTATTTTCAGCTTTTATTATTTTGCAAGCATTAAAATTAGATGTACATTCCCCATGCCTTAATTTGCATGATTACTTGCAGTCCTACATTTTTTATTTAAATTTACTTCCAGATCATAGAACATTCGCTAATCAGCAAGCTGCTTGTACTTTATAAATCACCTCAACCTATAACTGGAGACGTGGCTTTTAAAGCAGGCTTTACCCTCAATACTGAAATTTGCCTAATTAGCTAAGCTCCAATGTTTGTTAAATGGAACAGAATGGTGAGGCTTTGAGTTTGTCCCCATCCCAGCCAAGAGAAATTTTCCAAAACACAAGATGAGCCATGTGCTTGGACACAGGAGGAGAGGACCTCACCAGGACCACCCAGACAAGCTCCACATGGGATGCTCTTCAAGGCAACACTTGAATTGAATCAAGCCGGGTTGAGACAGACCTGACTGTGCTTATTCCAGAGACTGCTTTTCAGGAGTAGCACTGAGACGGCCAGAGAAAAACTCTTTCCCCTTTAAACGGGTCTGTATGAAGCCTGATCCTACTCTCAGGTAAACTGTTTGCTGTGCCTCTGCCAGGCTGAGTAAGCAGTTTTTCCGGGATCTGTCAATTCCCTTCTGTAGAGACCTGCTGGGGATTAATAGGTTTATTGGAAATCTTCCCTGCCTTCTCCTCAAATAGCTAATAATCCTCTTTCACTATGGATGGAAGCTTCATATCAGGGGGCTATAAAAGATGAATTTTAATTTTTAAAAGTAATCCACCTCATCTTGGGTGAGGTTGGCACATGTCATACACTCTTGTTGTAGAAGTTACCATTGAGATTGCTACCCTGAAGTTCTAGCATATTTAGACTTGCTTTTGCCCCTGTATTTTTTTTTATGTCCCTGTTCTCCTGTCTTTCAGTTTCAGGACAACAACTTTCTTAGGTGTTGACCTAAGAAGATAACGCAAGCTAGAAAACAGTGGTTTAAGAGAAAACCATATTCCAGAGCGTGCATGAAAGGACACCCTACTGCAAAAATAATTTTGTGCTAAGCAGATGGAGTTTAGGAATATTACCTTATTTTAAGGGATCACAGCTATTACTTGCACAGTTCAACAACCACATTTGTCTTGACCCTATATTTTGCATTTCATCCACACAGCACTGAGAATTCACAAAAAAAGTGAGAGAGAGGGAGAAATCCCTGAACATGTTCACAGTTCATTATGCATTCAAACTTCTTTTGAAAGTCTCTTTCACTGAATAATAAGTTGCAAAGCTTTCCCAGTGCTCCCTGTCTCTGAGGCCAGAGTACAAATAGTTTCCTAGTACTTATGGGGGTGAAAAAAAAGGAAAGAAATTCTAGCAACTTGAAAACTCCAGAATGACTTTGAAAAAAACCTCAAAAGTAATCCAGGATGGTGTCCTTGTTTCCTAGACTACATCCCACCCTTGTTATTCCTAATAGGAACAGCCCAGTCTCTTCCTGGTTATTTCTTATGTAGGTGGAGCTGAAGCCCACTGGCTATTTGGATTCAGCACTTACTGGACAGAATTTACAGGCTGTAACGTGAGCATCAGGTCTCTGATTAGATCCTTTACTGTTCATCATATACGAGTGGCACCTCTCTTCTTCACGGACACAGTCACCAAGCTGTTAAAAAAATGAAAAAAAGAGAAAGGTTAGTTAGAATTGGGATATTCATTACACATTACCTGCCTTTTTTCATTTCCTGGTCATGGGGCTTTTCGTTATTCAATCAAAAAACAGGTACAATGTGGTAAAAATGAGGCTCAAATTACTATCTGAAGTTTCGGTGTTTTTTACTGAATTTCAACTAACCACATGCATGTACTGTTACAGAGAACTTGCTTATGGAGATGAGATGTCAACCCCCAGTTTGATTAGATGGGGTGGGCCTGGGTCTAGGATGGCTCTGAGCATGGGGGGATGCTGAGGGGTATTCTTCAGCAGCATCTGCCATGTGGATGGGCCCCTTCTCCGCTCCTGACCTACTAACATCCATCCACCCATGAAAGAGGGAGATTTAGATTAGATATTAGGAAGAAATTCTTTACCCTGAGGGTGATGAGACACTGGAACAGGTTGCCCAGAGAAGCTGTGGATGCCCCATCCCTAGAGGGGTTCAAGGCCAGGCTGAATGGGGTCTTTGAGCAACCTGGTCTAGCGGGAGGTGTCCCTGCCCATGGCAGGAGGGCTGGAACCAGATGATCTTTAAAGTCCCTTCCAACCCAAACCATTCTATGGTTCTATCTGGTGAGCCAGGTGGTGAGTGTATTGTGTCAGGAGGTGCCAAGTCTGACAATGCCAGAGGAGAAATTCCTACACCAGCCTTGAATTCACCAATAAGGCTCTATGATCACACTGCCCATGGTGCCCATTGTTGCATGGTGGTAGGGCATGAAACGCAAGGCAGAGGTTGTGTCAAACCATGAGCTAAAAGAGAGCAAAAAGAGCATCCAACATACAGCAAAGCGCAGCACTGTGAGTCAGTGCCCTCCTGTTTTTCTCACACATCTAAAATTCCACCTTCTCAGTTTTCCCCACCATCTCATTTTGAGCTTTTGTGCATGACATCCTCTCTGATGATTGATTTGAGCTATTCTTATTTTAAGAAATTAAATAAACCATCACTCCTTGCAAAAGGCTAAAACAAACTTCCTCTAGAAATCTGTGTAAGAATAAGTGTATTAAGTCACTAAAATGAGGCATCCAGGCATAAGATGTGCTGATTGACAAAGGGCTTTGGTTCTCTTTAGTGCAACAAAGCATTTCATTTTTTGAAAATGGAATAGTCAAATATCTCACAAACATCAGCATTGCTAAATGAATTATTTTTTTTTTTTCCTTTCTTTTTGCAGGTCATGCTTTTTAGGTAGTGTCCTGAACATTTATTTTTCATTGACCCAAAGGCAACATTTCTGTCAGGAACCAAGGAACAGAGATGGTCTGTTGCTGCCAAAGTCAATCAGAGATTGCATGGATGACTAAAAGCCCTCCTCTACCAAAAAATTCTAGGAGACCCAAACCCTCTAAAGTCAAACAAGCTACAGGGTATTCTGCAAAGAGAGATTTGTCCTCCCATTAAAGAGGTCACTGTACAGCAACACATGCAAAAATGAAGATTAAAGAATCAGGCAAAAGGAAACACAGTCATCTGTTGAGACTAACACCAGGAGGAGCAGAGTCAAAAAGCCCAAGCACCGATGGCTCTTCCTTTTCCAAGCTTTTAGAGAGAGCAGATCAAGAATCAGTGTGGATGAGGTCACAGTATTTTGGGGAGAAGAGGCAGTGGAGAGTTTAGTTTAAGGATGAAAGCCATGTCACACCATTTGTCATCACAGAGAAAGAACAGTTCCTTGCTCTGCTTCGCTTAGTAGCAAGAGATGCCTTGCAACACACCAGAGGCAGTCTGACCGGGCACCCCAGTTTCAGTTAGATGGGAAATGGTCCTTACAGCTCCACACAACCAAGCTCATGGCACCCTCTTGGGAAGTTTTCTCTAACTACTGCAAAGGAACCCACATTTCTCATTTTGATGATAAATTTTCAAGACTTGCAAAACCTTCTAAGCACATAGAGGAGAAAGTTTTGAACTTTTCAGGGTTTTTTTTTATTTTTACATTGGGAGATGGAGGCAGACTAGCAATGGCAGGGGAACAACTCATGACCTTCATACTCATTTGATAGCACCAATTACTTTAATTTTTTCCCCTTTGGAGTGGTCCCATATTATACAGCAAATTGCTTCAGAATACCTGGTTAATACATACTTTCTGGAAATCTTGTGAGTAAGCATAATTTTTTAAAAGTCAGGCAGACATTTAAGAATCTGAGTTCCACTGAATATCAGAAAGATATGTGACTCCCAAACCTCTTCAGTACACTTTAATGCTTAAGTTTAAAGCCATACTTTACGGCTTTAATTCTACCACTTACATTCTTGGAGTTATATCTTACTCTGGGAGTATTTCCAGCAAGACTCAGTTGTTACAGAGGCAGTGAGGAATTATTCTGTACGGGTAAATGCTGCAGAATTGGGCTGCATATGTTCAGATTCATGTGCTTTTCAAAAAATACTAGTTGATTACTGACAACAAAGCATTACAATAATGATCAAGCATAGCAGAAAATACAAAAAACATGTCTTGAGTACAAAGAACCCATAAACAGTGAACTATGTACAAATAATATGACTTTATTTAAACAATGTTAATACCAGAGTGAAAACCTGTAATGACTCCATTTTGACCTTCATCATATATTATTGAATGCAAAAGGAAATATTTCAGTAAGTGTTTATGTGTTAAATTTCACTTCCTCACGCTGAGGGAAATCAAACTGCCAGCCAATAAGTCAACAAAGTGCACTTCCAGAGAGATGTTTTAATAGAATAAAAAAATCGTTTATTTTTCAAAGTAAAAGGAACTTCAGCTGTAAGAGAACCATCTGTATTAGTCCTTATTTACTGATGAAGACACTGTTTGCTTTGTTGTCACATCACATCCCCCAGGTGCTAAATGCCAATAAACAGCACTTAATGCTTAATATATCTGAACTTTGGTTTGCCTTTGGCTCAGTAAAAATAAATCACATCTCCAGCAATGAGAGGCTGATAGGTGAGACCTGAGCAGAGCCAGCAATAACTGTTTAAAGACCTGCACTTTCTGTGTTTAAGATTCAGGTAGTTCACTGAGGTTGTGATCGATCATCAAGCAAGGATAAAGGGAGGGCTCCCTCCAATAGCTACCATTACCATCTAAATGTTGTGCATCTACTCACCCACCTACTCATTCCCCCTGCAGCTCTCTTCCCCCAGGTGAGGGCTAAGCCATGTGAGATGTCTTCAGAAGGTGCATCTGTCTTTTCCCCAGTTGGCCACAGAGAGTCTGGACAGGTAAATCAGGCCACGGTCCTGGAACTGCAGGACATTAGTACAGTTTATATCCACAATATCATACTATAAATTAATAATTGTCTCTACCATTGCAATTTGTCAACCTTTTCCACTTGTGTTATGGGCCAGATTCTGTGGATCTCTGCTCTTCATATCATCCCAGGGCAACCTGACTGATTATATGTGGAATCCAATGCACAGGGGGTTACACAGGGGTGGCAGGAGTGGAGATGTTTCAGAAAAGGGGCTTAGCACAGAGAGACAGGAAGAAAGAATCATTTGAGCTCTTGTTGAATCATGTTATTGGAACTGAAATTAAATATTCTATGAATTTAAGGGGACTAAACCAGTTATTTTTATGGTCAATTTTCAGTCCAAAACACCATTCTCAAAATGAAATAGCAAAATATTTTGTTTAGTAAATCTGAGTGAATCACTTTTCTATTCATGTTTTTTTTTTTTAATACTTTCAAGCCAAAGATATTGCCAAATTTGACCAAGAGCCAGACGTAGCTTTAGCCTCTCTAACATTTATTTTCCAATAAATTTACTGCATAGTTTACGGAAATATTTGCAAGACCTAAAGCCCCAGGTCTCTTTCCTTATGCTTGCAATAATTATAGTTTGTATGGAGGGTTACAAAAGCACTAAAAAAAATGCTTATGAAGACATAAATCAGCTGTAAATTCACTGAAGCCGATGGCTTGGGATAAGTGAAACAAAAACCAGCTCTATGTTACTGCTCAGCATTCACTGATGAATGTTAACTTACAAGCAATATGCCGTACCTCGGTGTTTCTTCAGGCGGAAAGTGTAAGCAGACCTTTTTGCTCCTATACTTCATTTTCTCAAGAGCTATAAAATTGCAATTTCTCTCCGGAATAAACCTTACCTCTGAAAAAATGATTTGTTATTGGCTTCTTTATACTTCTTACTAGTTGTCGTCTTCGGCCTGCTGAGCAATCAATAACTGCGGCTCTCTTTACACATTCAATAATAAGCATCTGTAATGAATGGCAGTAGCAAAGGTTACTATCATTTGAGAACTCCCCACAGAATTGGTTTTAAAGATCATAATTCCATCTGCTCCCTCTCCTTATTTATCGCAGAGAAGTTTTTCTGTGGCTCGTGGTGATGTGCTGGAACCAAAACAATGTGTTTTATGTTATTGATGAGAACAATCACAGGGAGGCAAAATATATTTCAATTCCTTTCTTAAATACTTTAGTGAACACCAGTGTAGGCAATAGGAAGAGTGTTTTCATAAAGGTATGAAAGGAAATAGAAATAGTGTCAAAATTAGATAATTGCCTGTGGAGGTTTTCCTAATTAATACCAGTGATTTGTTCTGAATCAGCCAACGCAGTAATTGCTGCTGAGTCTGTAAAGCCAAAGGGATTACTGATGGCTGAGCAATACACAGGTGATTTTAAAACCTCAGCGAGATTCAAGACATTCCTGCTCTCACTGAAATAAAATCTTTCCACAGAAAGATGAGCAGCCATTTGAAGTTTAGAGGCTGAAGAAGACACTGAGATGTCTAGATGAATGGGGTCCATCCCTTCAGCTGATCAGAGAGGACCGACTCCATGGAATCGCTCTGAAGAGGGCATCTGACAGTGAATGGCATTTTATGCCATCACAGATCTCCCCATGCGAGCAAGTGAAAACAGACAAGCTCAATCAGTAAATATAAAATCAGTTCATACTTACAGGGCAATTCATAGCTCTGCCTGAAGTCACATTGTAATGGTTTTTCCTAACTGGGAAACGTGTTTTGCAAAAGCACATTGTTCTCAGTAACATTTGCTCTGATTATTTTTCAGGAAGAAAAAGCGCATCTCACTTTATTTTCTACTTTGTTTCAAGAAAGACCTTCAGACACCTTTCTCACACTGCTTGGTGTGGGGTTTGACCAAACAAAAGCATCCAGGGCTTCCTGCAAACTGCAGGGGAAAGGTTTGTGCATTTGCCTTAAATCACCGCGTATCCCTATTTTTCATGTCAGATGGAGCAGATTCTAAATTAAACTTCTGAAGGTTTCTGTTCTGAGGGAGGGGAGGAAGAAAGCTTGTCTTTGTCATCAGAGAGGAGCACAGGACGAATATAACTATTTATTTTGGCCTTAGAGATGGTGAAGCTGTATTAAAATTTGCCTGCTTCTATATAAATGCTGACCAGGTTGAAACCATGCCTACTGCAGTGAGACTATGGTCTTGGGAGAGACACAATGAAAGAAACAACAGGCTTTGCAGATAAGCCCTGGGAAAAGTGGCAAAATACTCATTCAAAACATTTAGCAAATGACATAATGGTGGAAATGTCCATTTTGTCTCTAAACCACCCAACTTTTCCATGGAAATACAGATAGTGACTTACTTATGCTTTTTAAGCATGTGTGGATATTCCTGGCATGTAAGGGCCCTGGTATGATCTATTAATGTAATACATCAGTTTAATAAAGTGAAGCCAAAGAGCAGCGTGATGATGATCAAAGTTAGAGCTCTTCCAAAGAGGTCCTTCACCCAAGTCACTGGCACGTTCCTCAGCATTTCAAACAGCGTCATTACTGTGGAGTCAACGGTAGAGGAACACCAGCACAGAAACAGGATGATGGGGCTAGAACATTCCACCGGCACGGGGATGACTACATGGGGTCCTGTGGGTCAGCAAAAATGATTTTGTAAGAGCTGAAACCCTCAGTATTGTCTCCTTGTAACAATCAAAAACCCCTATACTCAGAAGTACCCGGCACTTTTAACTGTGGCTGCAATAAAATGAGACAGGGTAAAAAAATTAAGAGACATATTTGCTCCACACAGTTAAAGTTGAATACATTTACACTTTCAGAATTAAACACTTCTCATTTCTCGCCTCAGTTTTAGCATGTTTTCTGTAGTGAATTTATGGCTGTGAGATTGCCTCAGCTAAGAATTACTGGGAGTGAAAAGCAAAGCTCTCTACCCAGCTAGTGCCATGAATAATGTGTGCCTGCACCCTCACATACACCCATGTGTGCTGTTGTCAGTTTTGGACATTTCAAGATTTATGAAATGTAAAATGCAATCCCCAAATGGTGGCAATTCTCACTAAGAATAAAATTCAAGAGTGAAAAATGTACATGAATGTCAAAGAACAGACAGATCTTTATCAAGGAACGTGTTCAGGAAACATAAGTCATTTACCTCTTAATCTGTTTTATGAACCCAGCTTCTTTACTCATCTAGCATGCTTATAAGTTGTCTCTTTTTTCCTGATAGAAATGGAGAACACACACAATTACAACAATTCTGTAAGAGACGATTTCCAAAAAGCACCATAAAATAAGATTTTCTCCACATCTGTGTTACCCAGTAAGTCCCCATTAATTCATAATCCTTTTTGGGGAGCTGAAGTGGTCCCACACACCTAGTCATGCATGCTGCAAACGGCTTGTTTGCCACAACTCCTGTTCTTAACATAAATGTTGTATAACTACAAATAACAGGTATATCAGAGATAGCTTCAGTGGGAGGTAAGATGTGGTATTCACTGAAAACGGGTTAAAAATAGCAGCTCAAAAAGCTTACTTGGGAGAAGGAAGCACAGAACAGATAAGAGACATTCAGTGAAGCTGTTGGCATCAGAGTCAGTTCAAACCATGGCTCTTCCATGGACTGAATCTGTAACTTCAGGCAAGTAATTCAATTATTTAATTAAAATAATATATGTTTCATCTACATAAAGTTTTAACCCAACTGCTGTCTGTCTACACGTCTAGGAACACAGTAGTTCTGAAACAGAGGTGGGGACCATTCTCATCTTCCACCCAGCCTGTCTTGGACAAAAAAACCCAAACAAACAAACAAAAAGGGTTCAGGATCTCAGTTCCCAGTAAGGAATTCTGTCCAAGTATCTGCAAGGCTGAGGTTTAAGACTTCAGTCATCTAAGGCATAATGTGGCTGGGTTTTTTATCAACAGACACTTAAGACCCAGCTCTTGGCCAAGGACGCTTCCAGAATATGAACAAACCACAACAGGGAGGGATTTGCTTCATTTCTAGATTTCATCTATCTTTGCTAGCATGTAACACCATTGCATAAAGAGAACATGACTCAGGCTGTAGAGGCTGGAAGGCATGGGAAAATCGGGTGGGAAATACCAAGGATGATATCCAAGGAGAAAGCACGCGGGGCTGTATAAAGTTACACAACTCAGCTATTCTTGGTCAACTCACAGTGGATGACAGGAGAGATGGAATACAACCATTTCTGTCTCTTTAATTCAACAACTTTCAAACTTTTTACAAGAGCTTTCAAATTTCCTTGAATTTTGAAATTCACTACAACCCAACCATTCCCTACAAACATGATGTTTTCAGCAATTTTTAGTGAGCACATCAACTAAGGCAGGACAGGGCTATTATAATATTTAACTATGAAACCTAACAAACATAATTCCAGTTACTCACAGTTCACTTTCAAATACATATATTTGCTAGTAAATAGATACCTATTTTCTGCAAAAATCTATCTCATACACGTCCCATACATAGTACCAGGGTGAACTTTGGGCCAAATGTTCAATCTTTGGGTTCCTAAAGTTAAATGGATGAAGTAAAAACTAAATATTTGAGTAGGCACTTAAGCTCATGGGTGCTTGAGGCACCCAGTCTTTCATATTTTGCAGAAGCTGGAGCGTGGCAGCTTTTGCAAGTGGAAGAAAGTTAAATATCAGAATGGAAATAAATGCCTAAAGCGATGCTCCTCCTCCCATCTCCTTTCTCTCAGCCCTCCATTCTGAGCACAATCTCTGATCCTCCATCACCGGCCCCTCCTCATCTCCTCCTCAAATCCCTAATCCTGCAATATCATGGATTTCCCATCTAGCTAATGTCTTTAATCAGCCCTCTGAAATTATCATAAAGACTTCATCTAAAATAGGAAGATGTTAAAAGCTAATGTCTAATGCTAGAGATCTTATTCCTAATAAGACTTCCTGAAATAGCTCCAAGGAAAGCAAGCGATTGGCCACAAACAAAATTTTACACTGCATCTCCAACGCCTGGTCTATGAGCTCTCAAAATCAATGCTGTTTGCCAATCTGGCTGTACCAATGTTTCATTTTCCAAGTAAAACTTATCACTCTTTAAACCTCAAAATAGCTTGACTGAGTTAAGTGGAACAATTCTAAAGAGGATTTCAATGTTTCTTAAATTTGCTGCTTTTTTTTCTTTTCTTTAACTGGTCCCATATTTTATGTGAGAGGAGCAGAGTACTTGTTTATTAACAAGTAGACTCCCATTCTTTTCATGAATAGAGGATCTCTCTTTGGAGCTATTAATACCTTGTAATTCACCCAGTCATACTTTCCACCGTGCTGAACAAAACCTTTGAGAGGAATGTGGGGGGTTTTTTAAGTAATTTCAAAAGTATATTAATGGAAGCCGTACTCTGCAGATTCCTTTGTGAGTGGTGAATGTGTATTTAAATTCTACTTTTCGTAATGGACTGGAACCTCTAGCAGCAGATAAATAGTGAAGTGCTTCATGAGTGGGACATCCTTTATATTGAGCAATTTGAAGCACTACTGTTTTAATTTCTTCAAAAGAATGAATATAATCTTAACTAAGAATTAACTCTTAACTAAGAATTAAAAGATCATTTCACTACCAGACCTTCGAGGGCAGTATGAGGGATGCTAGGAAAACTGTGTAGGTGACTGGAGGACATCCTCCACAGGTTTGAGCCTTGGGTTTTGGAGACGGCTTTCCCTGTAAAAAAATAAAAATAAAAAAATAATGAAATTCATGCTTAGGGGATGAGTGGGTGGGAGGTCTGGTCCTGCACCGAGACCTCATGTACAAACAGGATGGAGCCCCAGAGGAGCTGAAAACACGAGCTCCAGGGTCATGTTGGGCAAGCACTGGGCTTGCACTGAAAGAAGAATAATTTACTAGAAGTGGAGATAACATGGCACTCGGGGGCTGTGTGGGGTCTCAGTCATATAACACTTGGCAAAGGGAGAGCTGCACCCTGCAGAGCTGAGCTCAGCCCAGCAGCACCCTTCACCCCAGTATAATCAGGAGGAGGAGAATCAACCCCTGCTTTTTTAAGTGTCATATAAAAGTCATGTTGTTTTGCCAGCAAACTTTCCAACCAGGCTTAGACAAGTTAGAGAGGAGATTTCAAGCCTTGTAAATTTAGCAGAGAGGGAATCTTTAATCATACAAGCGGTGGCGGTAGGGAACACTGGTGAGAAAGGGAGCACAACGGTGGCCAGGCTGGTGCTTTCTCCGAAAGGCAGCAGCTTCACGCTGCTGTGTGTGAACAAATCTGCATGTCCAATTAATTTAGCGCAAGCCCTGCCTACACACACGGCTCAGAATTTTTACCTGTGATGGCAATAAATGATTCCACACTGCCCGCTTAACGCTAATGCTCAATTTCTTGTGCTGCCAGTGGTCTCGATTTGTAAGAACACAAGGTCAAAATGAAGGGTGTGGGCGTATTGCTCCGAGCGAGCGTCAAACACACTAACCTCCAGAGCATGAAAATGAGAAGCCTTGACAAAAGAGATTGAAATAGAAGGAGCAGATTGCAGATAAATTCCACTTTACCTCTACAAATGCAAAGAAATTTCACTACTGCTCAAATTAAAGAAAGAAAATAATACCCAAGTGAGGATCTACATATTCCTTAGCTAACAGACAATTTTTTTATTCTTAATAGCCCCCTTATGCTTGACCTTAATGAATATAAAGTACTGTGCAAGCAGTTGTAGGTGGACAGCAAAAATCTCACTAACAAATAGAATCAAAGAATTATAGATTGGAAGAGGCCTTAAAGATCATCTATTTCCAATGCCCCTGCCCTGGGCAGGGACACCTCCCACCAGACCAGGTTGCTCAAAGTCCCATCCACCTGGCCTTGAACACCTCCAGGGATGGGGCATCCACAACTTCTCTGGGCAACCTGGGTCAGCGTCATACCACCTCATAGCAGAAGGGGCTATAAGGTCTCTCTGGAGCTTTCTCTTCTCCAGGCTGAACAACCCCAACTCTCTTAGTCTGTCCTCATAGGAGAGGGGCTCCAGCCCTCTCATCATCTTCATACCATCTTGGGGTCCTATCCCAAGCCACCTGGATGCTGGTTGAGGTGCAGTTCCTATTTGCAAGCAGTAAATCAAATGCCTGAACAAAACCATGTTTTATTGATGGAAGAAAAGGCCAACAGGAAGACAAGCAAACAAATACAGGACAACCAAGGCTGAGAGAGCTGGGACTCTTTAGTCTGGAGAAGACTGAGGGGAGACCTTGTTAATGCCTATAAGTATCTAAAG
>JAOTQQ010000012.1:3996980-4013577 GCA_026546715.1 Gallinago undulata | reverse complement strand
AATCCTGCTTCAGCAGGGGAGTTGGACTAGATGATCTCTATGGTCCCTTCCAATTCTAATAATTCAGTGAAATTCAGCGAAACCACCAAACATTTTCCAGAGCACAGTGGTACTTCTTTAAAGCCCTCCTCTCATTTTTAAGTGAGGTAACTGCAGCCTGGTGGCCACTGCCTTCCTCTTGTGTTAACTCAGTGTTCCTAGTTGGCAAATCCCCATCTCTGACCCAATCAACCCTGCTGGACAGGAAACCTTCAGTGAAGATAGAGCTGACATAAAAGCATGAGGTGCTCATCACTGACACCACTGAGGCCCTCCTCCAACTCATCCCACTGCTTCCTGGCTTCTGTGCTAAAAGGCCACATGGAGAGAAGACACAGCCCACGCTACAAAGTGAGGACCATGATTTTCAAGCCCTGTTTATCCTAACGCAGCAAATTATAGCCTTAACTAGGTTACCCACAGCCTGGTCTCACTTCTGCATAGTCACTTCTCCAAACTTTTATATGTTGCTTTACTACACCTGTTTTTTGTGATTTAGCTTGTCTCCCCTTTTTTTTTTTTTTGCTTCCTAAATATCATAAAGGACAACCCACAAATCAAGTACATCTTGGGATCTTCCCCTCAGGTCCTTCTCTCTAACTGACACTGAAAGGTCAAAATTCCCCTGCCCGGGATCCCATCCACCTGTAGCTTTCTTTTAAGATCTGGTCTCATCGCTCAAGACTACACAGGACCACTGAAGCTCTGGTTCAGGGGTGCTGTGCAGTGTGTGCTCTAAAAGCTCTCCTTCCCTTCTCTTCCATCTAGAGTTTCTCAACAATATTTTATTGGCATTGCAGGCTGCCTTTTCATTACTGATTTAAATTCTTGTCATAATTTGATGACATTTTCCAGCTCCTCCCTTAAAAAATTCTTTGAAATCTTAATTGTCTTCTGTCCCTGAGAGCTGCTTTCATGGTGCTTAAGATGAAACCATCTTCCAGTCAGAACACATAGACTCTTCGCTTCTTGTCAGACTCAATGAAGAGTCTCTGAACTTGAAACCTTGTCCATTTCCACACACACACATCCCCCCAAAAAGTCCAGTAAAAGATAACCTCTTTCCCTAAAAGTCTTGCTTACCTCAAACCACTCTGGCCAAACAGTGACTCTGCCATCACGTATAATCCAGGTAGTGATGTAGCTCTGAGGTCACTTGGAGAGGTGGCTGTCTGGGCACAGAAACATTTGTAGGATGCTCTTTAGTCTCCAACAAAGCCAGGATGGCTGTAGAGAGACAGCTTCATTACTCTGTTCCACCCACGAGGCTCTGCTCCAGACCTGTAGAAAATACTCCAGATGCCTTTTGTCTCTTGGGATATTCAGTCATATTAAGGCATACTAGTCAATGAGTTAAAAATGTGCCCATTTCTTCTCAAGACAACCCCCCAAAATGACCTTTACTTTTAATGTTTCAGTTTGTCATGAGCATTAACCGCAAATTATTTCCTCTCACTGCACAACAGTCCTTCACTTTCTTCACTCTCCTTTATGCCTTCATTTACATCACTCTGGCAATACAGAGGGAAGAGCTGATACCAGAGAGCCTGACAAGCTGTCAGATTTTTAATTCATACTTAAAAGTGGTAAGTGGAGGC
The DNA here is from genome assembly GCA_026546715.1 of Gallinago undulata. NCBI lineage: Eukaryota > Metazoa > Chordata > Aves > Charadriiformes > Scolopacidae > Gallinago > Gallinago undulata. The sequence goes on along the minus strand of JAOTQQ010000012.1, from coordinate 4,011,940 downwards.
TGGAAGCACTATTTCCACAGGCTGAAAGAACAGAACTGAAACAAAACCGTGCTGATAAACCTTCCATCAGAAACAATCCGAGGAGGGAATATTTGCAACCAAATATCAGTCTTGACCTTCAGCTTCACAGAATCACAGAATCACAGAATCACCTAGGTTGGAAGGGACCTTTTAAGATCATCTAGTCCAACCAATGAAAAAAAAATACCAAAAAAAAAACAATAAAAAACCCAACACCACACAAACCACACACCACACCCAAAACAACACCAACCCAACGCTAACCCATATCCCCGAGCACCATGTCAACTCGTCTCTTGAATACCTCCAGGGATGGTGCCTCAACCACTGCCCTGGGCAGCCCATTCCAATGCCTGACAACCCTTTCAGTAAAGAAATATTTCCTAATATCTAGCCTGAACCTCCGCTGGCACAACTTGAAGCCATTACCCCTTGTCCTATCATCTGTGACTGACCCCTGCCTCTCTACACCCTCCTTTCAGGTAGATGTAGAGAGCGATAAGGTCTCCCCTCAATCTCCTCTTCCCCAGACTGAACAACCCAGCTCCCTCAGCCTCTCCTCATAAGACTTGTGCTTCAGACCCCTCACCAGCTTCGTTGCCCTTCTCTGGACCAAACTGCATAAGCCCTTCCCCTCCAGCATTGGTCTCTGTATATCACTTGCCCAAGGATGTGCATTTCACAGTGTTCAAAGTACCCTCACATCACTGGTGGGGGATCCTGCCAAACCTCTGCCCACTGTCTTCTCAGAAACATGAGTAGTCCTGGGGTGTGAAGGAGCACTTTCTGCCTCCTGAAATCAGCAGAATTACTTCCAAACGTTGCCACGTCGTTCTTCAGCTTTTCAAAGCAGGTTTGTTCCTCCAGCAGCCACATGCCTCTCTGATGGGCAGATGTCCTGAGAATGAAAATCAAGAAGTGGTATCTGTGAAGCCCAAGTTCCTCCAGACTTGCAGCCTGCTGCTCTCGCTCCATCCCACCTCAACCAAGCCAGCTGCCCCACACTTCCCCACCAACCTTAAGACTGTAAGTACTCTGGTTAATCTGGAGTTACACACATCAGCTGGAAAGCCACAGTCACTGAAAATAAACATAAGGCTGAGCAATTTTTGCTTTTTTCTTAGTGGCCATTAATTTGGGTTTCTCACACTCAGGCAGGTGCTGATTTTCACAGTGCTTGACAAAAATTCTCAGTTAATCTTCAAAATATTCCCTCAAACTTGGTTTCTTTATATTCAAGGATTATTGGGAGCAAGAGTGACAGACATGGGGACAGATGGGTACATTACTTTAAGAGACTGAATACATTTAGAGATTCAGTTGAAATATCACTTTGATTTTGGACCCCCAAAATACATTGAATTTACCTGGTTTCAGATGACAGCAAAGTCTGAAATTTCAATATATCTGAATAAATCTGAGTGGAATCCAGCCATTTCTAATATACCTGGGCTTGTGTTTCTGGCATTTTTCTGACCCATGTGCCAATGTGAAACTCTTTGCTACAGTAGAGAGGGGGAAGGTAAATTCACTGAACCAAAAAGTGGAAGGAAAATGCTCTGTGAACATTTAGATTGGACTCAGAGAAAAGCTTTCAAGTGATAGATGGCACTGAGAAGGCTGGGAGTTCCTTCAGGGTTGGACAAACATATCAGGGATGCTCTTGATGTATTTGGTCTCCTGCCTCTGTATGCAGGGGTGGATGTCAGGACAGAGTTGTCACTGCTGTCCCTACATTTCACTGCTTCCAGCTTTCAAACCCTGCTGCTAACCCTCTCTTCTCTGTGTTTCTGTCAGCTCTTCTCTGTTAGGTTTTTCTCTGTTGCTGTATCTGTGTCATCCTTGGATATCAAAACCTCACCCTGTCCTTGCTTTCATGCTTCTCTCTTGCATATCCTTAATCTGTTAATACTGTTTTCTGCTTAGTCCAGATATTGGAAATATCCAGTCTTCTCCCCCATAAGACATAACTTGTCTTTTGGTGTGTTGTTCTCCACACCTATGGTCAGGAGGTAACTCACCTGGTAGGATAACCTGGGTCTGTTGTTTAATCTGTGCTCTTCAGACCTGGCTGTGCTGGAATCTTTCCTTTTTCTCCTTCCTACACAAATAATATCTATCTCCTGGGGACTGAAATATTGCAGTTTTACCCTTGGTGCTGGGCTTAAGGGACATACATCATGACAGATCAGTCTGTGTGACCCAGCGCAACTTTTCTCAGCCATCTAGGAAATCAGAAGCATTAACATTTTCATGCAGGTGCCCAAAGCATTTTTTGCCACAAGGACTGTGGAAAGTCAGTTTTGAGTTTTTGCCCCAAGGAAGAGGCTGCTTCTTGAAATATAACACCTCCCATGTAATTAAAGTGATCATAGTGCGAACAAAACCACAGAAAGACTGATCTCTCTGGGTAAGTGTCTTCAGTAGAAGCAGCACCAAACTCTACCTGTACAGGTCTCAGGAGAAAACATCCTTATGTCCTGAAAAAAAGACTTACTAGGAAGTCTTACTTCACTTTCATTTGTGGACCAGTGGAGCAACAATATGTGGAGAACACGTCAAATCCAAGAGAAAATAATCTCTGAACTAACTAAGCACCAGAAACGTGGGTGCAGAAATGCAAGGTAAAACAGAGATTGTCATGTTACAGTGAAACTGCTCACTTCATTCTTGCACTGGAGAAGTTAAATCTGCACCCACCATCTCTGCCTTCAAACACCAATTCAGAAAACAACCTTCTGAAGCCAGACAAATTCATAAAGCATGTGCTATTCTCCCTCAGCCACCAGTTTCTACTGCTTGGATGGAATGAAGAGGATTGGTGCTTCTTCTTATTCCTATTTCGGTTTGGTTTTTCGTTCTTCCCAATTTTAGCTCTGCTAAGCACAGCCAGCTGGGAAGAGCTTATGTTGCTACAGAAGTGCCTAACACCTAGCAGTGCCTGAGCTGAAATGGTAATTGCTTATTCTGGCATTGTTGTCTTGAATAGGGCTTTTTTTTTTTTTTTTCCCTGTTTCACCTGGTGGTTTATTGTATTCTGTGTACTGCTGCAATTACTGAGCTGTTCAGCCTTGAATGGCAGACTATTAGATCCAAATCCTACTTACAGATGATTTAAATCACAGGGTTTTAAAGCTGCAGTTTGTTCTCATGATTAAGTTGTCATCATAACTTGTAAGTCAGTTTGCTTTTGAGTTTATGCAATTTGGTTTAAGTAGCATGTACAGGCAAGGTCAGGCTGCCTGCCTTTATATCAAAATCGTAACATCATAGAATGATAGAATTGTCTAGATTGGAAGGTACCTTTAAGATCATCTAGTCCAACCATCCACCTAACTCTAATAAAAGCCACCACTGAACCACGTCACTAAGCCCTATGTCAACCCATCTTTTAAATACCCTTTAGGGATGGTGTCTCAACCACTTCCCTGAGCAGCCCATTCCAACGCTTAATAATCCTTTCAGTGTAGAAATTTTTCCCAAAATCCAATCTGAACCTCCCCTGGCGCAATTTGAGGCCACTTCCTCTTGTTCTATCACCTGTGACTTGTTCACACAACCTAACACTAAAGCTCTGCCGTGGCCCAACACAAAGTTGGTTTCTAACCCACAGCCAAGAGAAATCAGGAGCAATAAGAAGCAAAGGACATTAATTCAAATTCAACACCAAGGTCCTGATCACATATGCACAGTACACTCCCACCTGCAGATCGTCCCAGAACATACTTAGATGGTCCTCAAGGAGATAGACATCTGCTAATTTACACTCTCTGAAGGAGGACTCCTTTGCTTTATCTTTACACAGCACTGAGCAGTCTTGATCTGAATACAACCAATAAAGTGTTATGACTGTCAGCTCATGCTGGTACCAGATGTTCCCAAAATAGAAGGCTGCTGCTTTCTCTTTTCCTAGGGACCTCCTCATCCATTGAGACACTGATGGAAAAGTGTCCTGAGGCAGCAATTCACACAACAGGAAAGCAGGGATTTTGTCCCCAAGGCTGGCTGTCAGCGTGCATGACTTTTCCTTTGCAATCAGCACTTGCCTCAGCTTCAGTTGTGTCATGATGAAATGGGGGGATCAAAAAGTTTTTTTAATTTGTTCCTGTCACCAAAACTTTAGTATGGGTACAGGGCCTGCTTAGACATCTGCTGATGGTTAGCTGTACGCGTTGCTGCATCCTGAGGTGTTTAAAAATAGGTGGGGTTTGGCTAGTCTGTGAGTGTGCTGAGCTCTGTTAGGTGGTAGGCTCAGCTGGGACTTCAGCCAGAGAAGGCTGATGTTCCTTCTGCTCAAGGTGGCAGGCTCAGCCTGGAAGAGGTGCTTCCACCTGCCCAACATCTGGCTGCACAGCTGGTGATGCTGGTGAGGACTGGCTTTGGAGACAGCGTGAGACAGAGCTGCCTCCCCGGTTGTTCTGAAGGGCCAGGTTTTTTATGCAACCTTGCGTAAGCCTCATCACTAATTTATGGATTTCGCTGCTATCTCACAAATTAGACAATTATTAATCCCTAGAGATGTCCTGGGGTAAGGCTGTTATTGCCCTGAAAAGGTGAAAGTGAATGTTTGGCATTTATCTGGATGACACAGTGTCACTGGCACGGTGGACTCCCCGGGGGCGCTGGAAGAGCTTTCTTGACAAGAGCACAAAAAACTAGTGAAACCTCCGCAGGCACCAGCGATGTCACCAATCTGCCAACTGTCCTAGACATACAACAAGACTGACCTCCTTCCACTCCTGGTGCTCGCAGGGCTCTGAGCAGCTTGCAGGATGGAGACCTTGAATTTGTAGTCCTGCCCATATCGCTGCAGAAAGGCTCCGCAGATCAGCGCTTGTGCAGCAAGACAAGACTGTCATTTGCCCACCATTGGCTTCCACGAAGGGGGGAAGAAGAATTACCATAAAGGCATGCAGCAAGGTACTGCATATATTCTCCAGGCATTTGTCAGTTGTACGGTTGCCAGAAACACCTCCACTGCTCCATCTGTCACTAACAGCATTTTAAGAATGTGACTGTTTTCCCTTATCTCGAGAAAGATATCGGAGGGGAAAATGGCCTCTGAGGTAGAAAGGTTTTAAAAGCTGTATTTTACACATCGAAAATACAGCCAGCTCAGCGTTTCAGGCTTGGCTTTGTGCTTGAAAGCAGCCCACCCTGGTAGTGACTCTATTTCATATTGCCTGTTCCTGGTGTTTGATGTTTAGCAGGGTTCCTCTTCAAACCAGCCCATGCACTGGGGTTTTATTAATCTTCTATTCGCTTGCTGTGCCAAATGCTGACAGTTCATTAAAAATAACTGGCCCCTGGAGAGGACGGGGCATTTCAAGGTACCTTTTATAATAAACCTGCAGCACGGGAGATGCAAATTTCTTGCCCAGAGATCACATGCTTGCAGATCCCCCATCACTGGGCTTTGTCAGAGTTCCTCAACATCTTCTGCATGTTGCATCTTGCAGCATAATTTAGGAACAGTGAAAAAGTGCTTAAACTATGTGTCAGCAGTCACGCAGATGGTCTCTGTCAGACCACAAGCTGCCCACGGTGTGTTTCCCTCTCACCTGCTACGCGTCAGCGAGACAGCAATGATACAGCTCTAAGGAGGCTCTTGCTTTTAATTCAGTGTAACATATGAGCTCAGCCTCCTCACTGAACACAGTACAGATGGAAAAGGCTGTACCGTGTCCCTGCTTGAAAAGGGCGTTTCCAACCTAAGGACAGCATTCGAAATGCAAATAACCCCATACAAATTCCCTGCAAGAAATGAATGGGGTTTATAAAATCAACATAGAAAAGTAAACAGCATGCCAAGAAGAGCGGCCCAGCTCATATAAAGCATCTCCACCAAAGATCCTGGGACCCTCCCATCACTGTTGAGTGCAGGTAGATGGAGTTCAGGTGCAAGCAGCAACAGGACAGACAGGTCTAAGCCAGAGACAGAGAGATTATAGCTAAATTCCCAGCACACAGACAGGACACCGAACCTGTCTGGTTCTCAGACAGAAACCATCTGTTCTGCCCATCCAGGTCTTAGCACCAGGCAGCGTGTTTTTTCAGTGTTTCCTCTTGCCACATGGTTTGCTGCTGGTCACAGCAAATATTTTTCACTACTTGCCCACTTTAACACTTTCAGCCAGTCTGCAGAGACAGAGCAAACCAAGAATAGCCCCAAGACATGCTGTGCATGGGTCAGGAACCTGGGGCAGCACATTTGACTACAGCCCTCCTGCAGCTGTTGCAGCTTGATCCTTTCCCCTCTACAAATACCATTCTGAATATGGGAACAATTGGAGCAATTGAAATCTTTTCTACAAGCCATTTGATTTCAGAGGACTTGAGTATGGTTCCCAACACCTATGTCACTGTGCCTCTCCTCCATGCCTATCTGTTACCTCTGGAGCCTCCCCAGCCTACCCTCCTGCCAATCCATATCAGATGAACAATAAGCACATTATATACTATATACATTGCGCACATGCATGTAACAAAGTCCTCTCACAAAGATGCCAAGATTTCTCATCAGGGGGGAACTGAGCCAATATAACTTCAGAGCTTGTAGTCTGAACACTTTACAGGCTGAGGTTGGGATCCTTTAATCACTACACATTTTTATATCAAGGATCAGGTAGGCAAGAAGCGAAAACAAAAACTGCTGAGGGTAGGTGTGAGCATGCAGAAGGCATGAACCACAGGCCCATAAGCTGGAAGGCAAAGCATGAGCCATGGTGTATCTGTAGGGAAGCACAAGGCAGTGGTGAGAGCCCAAAATTTTGGTGTTTGAGATGTGAGTGACCTCTTAGTCAATACACCCAAGAGGGAAAGGAGCAGAGAGCTCCAGAAAGAGTGAGCAAAGCAGACAGGATTGCAAGGACAGAGGGTCTGTCTGGTTTGCGTTGTTCTGAAATACGTGCAAAATTAGGGGTTGAGTAAGGGATGATACACCAACTGCACAAACAGAAGCACACAAATAGATCAAGATCTGAATCTGGCATTAGCATCAGCCCTACACAACTGCGCAGCAGTCTATGGTATTTTATTCCTTGCCCCTGCCAACAGCCAGTCTTACCTCTGGCTATAGATGTTTAAGACTCTAGGGACCAGGTAACATGCAAAATAAACTGTTACAGTACTGGAACAGAGGTATCAGTCATTGCTCTTTTCACCACTTGTTGGTGTTAAGTGATCCCAAAGGACTTCATGCTCCTTGAATGAATCCCTCTGGTCCCATTGAATCCTCTGCCTCTTGGGAGGAACAGCACTGGGGATTTCACAGACCTCAGCACGCATGAAGCGGGGAATAAAACATTACCTCATGAGAACAACGGTGTGATGTCAGCCTTGACAGTCACTTCTCCTGCTGCATCACTGGTGTGTGCCATTCCAGGCCCCACTGCAGCCGTAACGATGCCGGGGAGATTCATTCCTCCGCCTTGGTGCGGGTACAGGGAGAAGGAAAACACCAGAAGGGAGGTGAGCCCGCTGCTGATGTAAGTGAGCTGGGAGAGCAATTAGCTCTATTTTGACATCAGCACCCTGCTGCTCAGTGACAACACCTTTTGCTGAGGAAATTTTCCACTGCTGTGCAGATGCACGCAGCATCCAAAGGCAAATCCTCACTCTAGTCTCCTTTGGAGCTGCTTCAAGGTGCAATCACAGTGAGCCTTAAATGACATGGAGAAAACATCAGTGTCCTCAAGAATATAATCCAGTCTAACCCATTCAAGGTGATGCATCATGCTGCCTTTCTTTCTTATCTCTTAGACATGCGTGCAGTTTCATAATTTCCCATTTAAGAAAAGAGATGCCTGCTGAGAAGGCTGTACCTAGACTCATCAGGCTATGGGAAAAACACACTGCCCATGCTGTCAGCACCTAAAGTAGTCTGGATTGGATTTCAGGTAATGGCATTGACAGATTAAAAATTTCCATGTCTAGTGCCAGACGGCATATGTACATTCACCACACACAACATGGCAGCTTGAGCGTACATGTATATTTACAAAGGATTCAGAAAGCCTGTTCCATTTTAGTTTTCTTACAGCTCTTACAATCACAGCCAGGAAGGCAGTGTCCTTCTAAAAGTTGAGAAGATGTGTGTCAGCTCCAGATGTTGTAAATCTGATGCATAAACTGGAGTTACAGGATACCCTGCAATACTGAAATAAGTAGTAGGAGCAGAGTTGCAAGCCAGACTCTGTATCATGGTGTCACAGGTTTAATAAGGGGGGGGCGCATCCAGGTGGATAACATGCCAGGCAAGGACTCACTATGGATCAGCTGGGTGCTCTGCCCTGGATACCTCTCTACAACCCCAATGAAGCACATTGAAACCTACAAACGAGGAATGTCCTCTGAGTGGGATTTTCTTGGAGTGGCTCGGGAACTATCATGTCCGCTCTGCGGCTTATTTTTTCCTTAATTCAGATTTGGAAAGTAAAATCACAGATTTCCCTCTGAAATGAAACAGAGATTCTAAAAAGATTGATACCACAGAAACGATTGCCATCAAAATACGCTTCGTTGTGTCTCTTCCATTGTGCTAAATCCCTACCCCAGTCTGCCTTTGTATTTGATGGTCAAGACCCAAGACTCCTCTCCCTCAAGTGCCAGTGGAAGCAGAGGAGTTCCCCCAGCAGGTAGCTCAGAGCTGGTGCCCCACTGAAGCTGCCTCCTGCTCCACTGACTGCAGAGGCAGGTTGAGACCGACTTCCCGCACTACATGATAAGCTACCACCTACCCATCATCTGTTGCCATCTCACACTGTGATATTTGCATCAGAGTATCACAAGTGGAGTTAAACAGCTCAGCTCTATTGCTGCAGCACATCTGAATTTAAAGCCAGATGCATTTTTTCCAGATAACTCTTCTTTTTCGGAACATACATGTTCTAATTATTTTTTATTTCCTCATATCCCACTAAGCTTCAGTTTAATTGTCTTTTGGGATTGATACTTCGCAAAAACATTTTAAAAGTACATAAATCTTTTGCAGTTGGTTCTGAGACTGAAAGAAACAAGCAATAACTTCAAGTCAACTTTTGATTTGGGCAACTTTAAAAATGAGTGATCACTACAGAGAAGACTTTTATTGTGAAGGACAGGATTTGTGAACTCAGAAGGTACTGACTATTTCTTCCTTGAATATATATAACTTTCAGTGACATTTTTATGACTTGATATTTGCTGAAAGACAATCAGCTGACACAGTTACATGTATTCCAAAGGGTCTTGTTAGAACCCATTCATTCTGCATGCAGTTTTAATGAGGCTATAACCATGGTATCTCTCTGCTATATCCATGTTTAATAACAAGATTTTCTGACATCAGGAGGTCCACTGGGAAATTTTTGTTGAAATCACTCGTGCTTAATGGGATGGGCAGCAATAGAAAGCTGACAGAGAGACAGACTGGAAGCAACCAAACTTTTGAAAGAAGCTATCAGTGTTGAATCCAGGGCAGGATATTGGTTGCCTCCATCCCCCTCCTAACTGACCCCACAGCCATACTTAGTGCTGGGAAATGGGAGTTCATCATGAAAATAAATTTTCTTGCAAACACCCTTCTCACAATATCCTATGTGGGCCATGCTGATGGAACACAAGTACAAAAAAACCTGAACACACACACACACACACACACACACACAAAATACTTGGCTTTTATCATCTTACTGAAGCATATCAAACCCTGCAGGTTCCCTGTCTAGAGCAAAGGGGAGATGTAATGACAAGCTGTCCTCAAGCATTCAGGTTCAGTGTCAACCATTAGAAACTTTTGTCTGCACACAGATAGGACAGAGCACAGCTCTGGGTATGACCGACTTTTCAGCAAACAGGATGTACCTGGCTCTTCCATGAATAACTCACACATGAGTTTTCCTGAAGAGCCTAGGGTCTGTATAAGGAAACTGGCTCTTCCTTGCATGAAGACACATCGTATACCAACAGACAAGACCTGAGATGGATTCCATCAGATCTCCAAGTGAAGATGTTTGTAATTTTTTATACAAGGCACTTGTTGGCATAAGGGAGATGTGGTGACTACTGTTCAAATTAATGGCAACTGTTTCAGAGACAACCTTATAACTCAAATAACTTATAACTCTCCAAACTTCAATTCACCTTTGGGAAATCAAAATACTCCTCTCCTCCTGCCACACATCCACACATTAAAATAGAAGGAGTCGATGTGGAAATACCCTGCTGAGAGTCTTCTCCTCCCTGTTTTGAGACTGGAAAAGGTGTATGGGAACTCTGCCAACTATCCACGTGGGCAAATGTACCCCCTAGAGATCTGCCCAGGCAGCACACAAGCGCTCTGCCTTTTTCTTCTGCAGTATATGGGGATCCGTGCCAAATACCCAGGAGCAAGACTTAACACATCACTTCTAGAAGGTGGGATGCAGAAAACTATCTGGGATTGGGGTGATTACTGCCACAGCCTGACACTTCACTGAAGTGCCAAGAGCAGGCACGTTGCCCAAAACATTATTAATTTCACAGCCAATCAGTTTTCAATATAATTCTTTCCTGCTGAACTGTAATTTATCTGTGATAACAACAACTTCATTTCACTGAATGGCTTTTTAATCCCTCTAACTATAAAAAAAATTAATTTTACCACGTCACTCCTCATTGTCAGCTCAGCAGTGGATTACACTGACTTGGGTTTAAGCCTCCAGGGCCTAAGTGTGGATATGTGATAATGACCAGCCAGTTTACCTGAACAATAGAGATTTACTGGAATAAAGGAGGAGAATTATGTTTCTGTATGCTTTCAGTTATCTGTGGAATTGAGGACTTTTTTTTTTGCCACAGCATCCATCACTGACAAGGACTTGAGGGCTGGAAATTAAGCATACGGTAATAATAATCACAGTGTAATGGCCTCCTGGCTGGGCTGAGCATCTGTTTTGATTTCAGCTCAGCTAGTGACAAGTCTCTGCTCTTAAACAGAAATTCATCTGACTAAATATAGGCATCTCTAAGGGAGCAGTGCCTGTGAGCTCGTCCTCCTGGGCTCCCCAAACAGCAGGGTTTAGAGGCTGGTCACAAATCTACGTGTCCAGGGACTCTTGCTGCCTCTTGTTTGGCATTTTCCCAGAGCCCTGGTGAGGCAGCTCCTGGCCTGACCCCAGGCAGGGTAAGCAGGGGCTCCCCTGGACTCCCATCCCAATCCAGATGTTGCAGTGACATCACTGCACTCTCTGGTGTCACTCATGTACCCATGGGCAAAGTCTTTCTTTATACCAGAGCCCATGCTGTGGTCAAATAAATTACAGAACAGGCAGGATATATCTGGAAATTGCAGGTAGGAGACTAACCCCAAAGCCACAGGAAGCTTTGCTCAGCCGTGCTGCAGATAGTCTGCTCTTTCCCTGACCATCCCTCCACGCTTTTTTACCCCAGTTTCTCCCCCCAAATTTCTCTTTCTTCAATGTATTCCTCACCTCAGGAAAATGGTGTCCCAGCAGCACTCTTCCCATGGTTTCCAGCAATGGAAAGACATTGTCCACTGCTTCTTCTCACTCATTCCCAGTTGGTAGTGGAGTAGTCATGTTTGAGGACCTCAAATCTTGGCTGGAGCAGCCTCCCTGACATCCTCCTCTGTGATAAGATGGCTCACTCAATGGCTGACAGCTGATGGCAAATGGCTGGTGGTTGGTGGCTGATGGCAGGGGGTTGTTTCTTCTGTCCACTTGCTCTAAAAGGACCACAAAGAGATTAGTTTAGATATCTAAGGCTACTTCGATCTTTTCTTTCTAAAGGGACTGTGGTTTTCCTACAAACCTCAACACCAGAGAGAGCTTTTGGCTCATGTCCATGGTTGGTAAGCACGAAGACTGCAAGTTGCTCACCAGAATGGCATGAGTCCTGCTTGTGGGGATCCTAGCTCCTCTCTCTGGGGAAGGCTGGTTGTGGGAATAAGTTTTCACGAAAACAAACATCCAAGCAGATGTTTTGCATGGGGGCAGGTGATTAAACGTGAGAGCAGACTGCCACAGTAAGGCTGGGCTGAGTTTTGACTATTGCTAGTTAAATTGTTTGACACATTAGGCCATTTCTTGTGGGAGCTTTCTGACTCAAATATATGTCACTAATAAAACATTGAAAAAAGGAAAAGAGTGTTTAAAATGAATTTTTAACTAGCAACTTGTTTAAGTTACATACTACCATTGTGAAAAATAAGATGTTTTATTATTTTCAGGGAGTTTTTTATACATTTTACCTTTTTGATTATAGTGAAATGCCACAGACACAGGGTGTGCTGAGACATAAATGAAGGAGAATAAAGGCTCTCAGGCAGGTTTCCTAAATGCAGACCCATTTAAAAATGTGATTACCTTTCAATATAACACAATAAGATGAATACTTGAAGAAAGCGAAGCCGGTCTAATGTACAAGCCCTTCAGCAGAGTATTTGTGATCTGCATAATGGAGTCCTGCACACAACTGTGTTCTAATTGGCCTAATATCAATCAGATATTGTGGGCTGAAAACCCCAGCTGAAGGATTGTATTGAAAGCACTGGCAACAGGTGAGGATTTAGGTGGTGCCATGGGACTATATAACCACTGCCGAATAACAAGATATCTCTGCCAGGTGCAAGCTGATGGGCAGAATTGCAAAGAACATCAGGAGTAGAAAAAATAACTGGGATTTACTACCACATGGTCAGATCACATCCCAAATACACAAGGTTCTCCTAAAGAACTGGTTACCAAAATGGCTTCAGAGTCCCACAAAGCCAGTGGTTCTTCCAGCAGGGTGGCAGAAGAAGTGAAGGATAGCATTGTTTTACCTCTGACCAGCATGTGTGTCCTTGTGCCTGGCTGCTGCTCCTGTGAGACTCCACTAGTACATTAATGGAGGTCACAGCCTGGGAGGATGCAAGCCTTTGGGCATCAGGCTGAGTTAGCAAGTTGAAGCTCCAGAATTTAGGAAGGCCAATGACACCTGAAAAGCTCCTACAAGAAGGCAGACTATATTGACAGTAAGCACTGGGTCCCTGGCATGGGTAAAAAGACCAAAATACGTCCATCTTAACTGTGCCACTGATGCCATTGAAGCATGACATTAGCCTGGGCACAGCAGGAGTGTTTAATCCAAAAGGGGAAGAAGGAATCATTCTGAGAGTCTCAAGTCATAGAATCAAACTCAGAAAGGGGAGTCAATGCTGAATACCAAGAAACACAGTATGGGACTTTATTGTAGATGCCATATATAGGCCTCATGGATGAGCCTAAAATGAGTGCAAAGGCTCCAAGCTCCAGCCCAAAAACCAGGAGAGCGGAGAGCCCTTTTACTATCTGGTGGAGCAAATGTGAACTAGATGGAAGGGACTAATGGACAGGTCTGTGACTTGTTTTTCATATGTATTGTCTGAAAAGAAATTCTGTCCAAAAGCAGTTAAAAATGGAGAAAAGTTTGAATGATAGCAAGATACAGCAATCTGGAGCCCTAACCACAGACAGCAATGTCTCACACTGGAATGTCAAATTAAGGGCATGAGAAAGAAATGGGAAAGGAAAGCAAAATATTTCAAACTGAGGTTTGAAAAGGTTCCTGTGAGAACTGGGTGAAGGCGTTAGGAAATCTAATATGAGCTAAAAAGAAGGTCCCTGGAAGACAGGACTATCAAAAGGCCATAAGGAGAGCTTCATAAAGACCTTCTCACAGTTGTCCCTAGATGGTTTAGAGAGAGAACCATCACAGTTCACGGAGGAGGAGATGCCCAGGTTGCTGTGTGAATGCAGGTAGACGTAACGCCTGTGCAGGTCCCCTGGGATAGGAGCCCATCTTCATTTCTCACTCTATGTGTGTTTTGTTAAAGGAAGTGACCTCTTTCATGGGCTACAGAAGACTGGGAATAATGAGCTAATTAAAGCCATCGGGGAAGAAAGGCAAAGGATGTTAGACAGAACCTCAACAGCTTGTAGACGAAACCTTACACAGCTTCTACTAGGGAAGACCGTGTACACACAGGTGGTCTCAGCCACTGCAGATCTAGCCTCAAAAGGCCAGTTTTTCTCCTTCTTCTAACAGGAAGACTATTCTGTTTCCCTCATACATTTTCTGCAGATACCTTTGTCTGAAACACAACTAAAACTATAGTCATGAACGAAAACATCCTTTTCAGTATTATCCTTAGCAGCAAAGCATTATGTGTAATTAAAAATCAGTTCCTTTCTTACATCTTTCTCTAAAGTTAATTTATAAAAATTAGCTTACTTAATGGGAAGATTATAAGCTTCAATAAAGAACAGGTTGTTATTAGTCCTGATTCCTGTCTTTTCCTTATCTTCTCTTTACACAGCAGATGAAAATGGCTGAAAATTAACCTTGCAAGGCTTGTCTGGTTCTTCCCTGTCCAAGAGATAGCCTTTCATTTTGGTTCCAGGCATAGAGCCAGAGCATGATCATTTTAGAAGTCTGCTTAGTTGAGATAAGTCATGCTTCCAAGTGGCAGCATTTTCAAAAGAAATTATGTTTTATAAGACCTTAAATAAAATTTTCACTTGTGACTTATGTATGTAGGTCTGGAAAGGAAAATAAATCTCATAAATGTCCCACGTCCCCAAAACTCAAAGCTATCTGTAGTAGTCAAGTCCCTTTGAGTATCTGGGTCCTGCAAGTATTGATATTCCAGGGCTTTGGTGCATCAGCAAGATGCTGCACATCAACTGCTCTACGGTAGTTGTTTACGTTCTCGGGCACAGCATCAGCTGGTAAACAGAAGGCAGTTTATCCCTTAGGAAAAGAGAGATTCAAATTACCTCCTATTTACTACTACTATTTTCTGAAAGGTAAAAACAAACATACAGTTATTGAGCAGTTGATGAGGAAGCGCATTTACACAGGAGTCATAGAATCATAGAATCATAGAATCATAGAATAGAATCATAGAATCATCTGGGCCGGAAGGGACCTCCAAAGGC